>JAQIWH010005476.1:0-14572 GCA_034695005.1 Cryptops parisi | reverse complement strand
TGTTTTCTTTCTCTTTATTCTTTTTTGTCTCTTGTCTTCTTATTTGACGCTTGGTTGGAGTTGCTTGTTTCGCTTTATCGGTCTTTTTCCATTTCTTACCATACAACAGTATGTTATGTGTACAAGGTTAGGTCTAAATAGTCATCTCTTGTTGACTCGACTGATGGGAAAAGCCTTGGAGTCGAACGATGGTCCTTCATCCGTGGCTTAATAAACAGCCAATAAGAAGCCAAAGCTGAAACAGTTCATATCTCCTCCTTTTTAGTAATGTTATTAATTTTTCCAGGGGAGGGGAGTACTTCATTGACGACTATGGCTTTGTTTTTCGCAGAAGTTGCCTTAACTTGTAGTTTATATTATCTTTTTTTTTTTGTAATCTAAAATTAGTTTGTTGGAGGGAAATTAGTTTGCTCTTAATTTTGGTAATGGAAAATGTTATTTTAGTTTTTGGTTGAATGGCGGGTTTATTCATTGGAATATATTTAAAACGTTAGATGAGGTCGTGGATTCGTTAAGTTTTAATTATTGGTTTGTTGGGTTTAAAAATTATTGGTTAGGGAATGAATTGATTTCACGCTCGAATGACATTTAATCTGGCTTTTGTGCTTCCTAATCTGAAGGTAATTAATTTATAGACCTTAAATTGGACAACAAACAGCTAACTATAAACCTACAGGGTGTTTCGAAAATCATATGCAGTAGGAACAATACGTCAATTACAGGAATTGATTGTTTTAATGAGTGACTTTTTAGCTATTATAAATAACTAGAAGTTAATTCCCGTGGTTGGTATGGTAACAACGGGGTGTCTAGATTACTTACAGCTTATGTTTATGCAGTTTATTATTGTAGCTTGAATTTGCCCCGTGGTTGGTATGGTAATTTGAAGTTGCTTCACGTTATGCATTTCATTGTTGTAAATCAAATTTAATTTATGTTACGTTATGCATATCATTGTTGTACTACCGTGACTAACATGTATTCTGTGAATAACGCTGACGCAACTTAATAAACTACCAATTTTCAAAAAACAATAAATAAACATCTAGCCAATTATGTCAACTATAAGTTGTAAATAATACCGGTATCTATACCATTGTTTCTTATACTAAAAAAAAATGTTTTAACTTTTTACAATATTGTTTCTTGTTTATGTTTATTCTACAAAAGAAAATGTATTACAGCAAATGCTGAACCTCTGTTGTTCGTTAATAAAATAAAAAAAAAGATGTTTATTAATATTAATGCATCGCTAAAAAGACCATAATCTTCTATAATAATTCGTTTAGTCGTGCAGTTTAAGGTTGTGTGTGCGCATTGTGGAATAGGTTCAATTAAGAAAGCATGATGCTAAAAGTTAAAAGAAGCAGCCTGTCTTAGGAAATAAAATTAAATAAATAAATTTTTAAAAAATAATTAAAATTAATTAAACATCTGTAACGAGTAACAAATATTTGTAACGAATGTTGCAAAGCAACATGAGATACTCTTTAAATCTAATTGGCTAATTAGCCTGTCGTACGACAGGCTTTATGCTAGTGATATAATAAATTTTACTTTAATGTCATAAAGTATATTTTAGTCAATAATTATATTTTACGTATATTGTAACGTATATTGCCTTTGCCTTTACTTGTATACTCGCCTTGCCATTACTCGTAAATTACTATTGCCTTTGTATTTACGTACTTTGTCTTTTCATCGGTTTAGTGTGGGTTTTTTCCGAAAAAAAATTTTTTTTTAGTGCAATAGCATTGTAGCAAATAATAAGAGAAGTGATGTAGTTTCATATAGTTTTTAACTAATTTGTTTATATTATGTAATTAATACAACACAACGATTAACTATTATATATGTTGCTATGACGAAATTTTATTTATCGATGTTAATGCATTTTTTGTGTGGGTGTTAATCTGTAGTTTGTAAAATAACTTTGTGAAATTTGCGGCAACAATTCACTGTTTAACATATTTTTCTTATTGATTTCGAAGAACAAAAACGATTAAAAAAAACAAACAATAAAGTCTAGGAAGTTAATTTTGAGTTATCGCCAAAACTTTTCAACATCATTTTGCTTTTGTCTCCATACACCGGCGTACAGACCACTTTTCCAAAGACAAGCGCACTTTGATCACGTGAGGAAATGGGGCATCTAAATTAACTTTTGCTTCCATCTCATTTTGACGGTTAATTGTACGATGCACTTGATTTGACTCTCTCGCACCCTATCATTTCGGTGGACAGCGATAAATCAAGCAATTCATTCCATGTCCGAACCTGTTGTTTCTCACTCGCGCCTCTCTTCAAAAACCATTCTCCTCCGCACTTTCGATAAACACATGTCACTCGTGTAGCAAATGGCTAGTTATCGGTCGAGATCACTAATAAATGGAATAGGTGACCAAGAGGATGATGATGGCGGTGGTGGGGATGATGGGTTTAGCATTCGAGCACATAGGTCATTGAAAGAGAGGGAGGGGAGGGGTTGGAGTTCTAATGGACCTAATTACATCCTTTCCGTTGAGTTGCATCCTTTGGCTTTAACTCTCTTGTTTAATCTTGGCCCATTGTGAACCGAGGTTTGGCGCTCGTTGTCGATAAGATGCCACCGTGCGATAGGCTGGCTTGACTCATTTCCTATTGCCACCCGGTTCTCCTTTTCGTGGATATTATAACTAAGTGTGAGGGGGTGTTTAGTTAGTTGGGTGGTTTTACTACTTTCAAATCGACTTTGGTTTGTATACTTGGATGAATTGTCTCGTTTCACTAGAGAGGTCGTTGATGAGGCATCCGTTGGTCGGAGATGAAATTATCTTGTGGTCCCCCGTTTGTTTCCTGGGAATTTGGCGTAGGTAAAGGTCAGATCGAAAGGGTTAATGGTTGGAGAAAACTGGCAGCACCGCTTCGAATTCTCGAAGAATTTTTAAATTAAAATCCAGGTTCAAAGTTGTTGACACAAAGTGGGTCGTGTACTGTCATTTGATTTCTAATGGTTTGAAATCGACCGCTAACGTTTGTAGTATTTTTCTTTTCTTTCTTTCAATGACGTCGTGAAGCGTACTTTACATCAGTAGGATTACGAAAAAAATATTGGACTTGATTTACAATTGAAGGGCTCCGTGTAATACTGTATAATGATAAACCACACATTTTCAAAAAATGATATTTTTACATCAAACTGTTTCTCAGTTCTGTTTCTAGCCTGATACTTCACCACTTTCTGGATTTTCCAGAAAATGACAGCATAAGAATCACCTTGTTGTTCAGCATAGTACTCTATGAAGTTTTTTCTTTGTACTTTTGTACTATTGGTCGCTTTCGTCCGTTTAAAAAAAAAGAATAAATAAAAAAATTAAAAAATTAAATATGTGGCTTACCATTATATTGCCCGAAGTCCTTCAATTGTACGTTGTGGAAGTTATGATGCTATATAACAGTTTTATGTATGTGTGTATGAAATGCTTTAAATCCACGTAGTTCACCATAACAACGTAAATGCAAACAATGACATACACAGGGAAAACAGACAAATGTTGTCAGGCAACATGAGTTAAAACAACTGAGTAATGAAAAATAAAAACTTTCCCACCATTGTTAACTGACACTGTTACTATACAGTATAACTTTAACTTGTAAGTTTTACTTATTACGAGGAGGAGTTCAAAAAGTTACCGGAACAAATATTTATCAATTGGTTTCAAGTTTCCGGGTACTGTTTGATCTACTGTCGTACATAAGAACAAAACATCAAAATTTCATAAGACTAAAATCAAATTGTTGGGAATTTGGATTGACAGCAACGGAGTTTGTTGTTTCAATTTAGTATTTCACCAAATTAAAAAATCAAACTACGGCTGAAGGAAGTAAATGTAGAAAGAAAATTTCTTCAATCTTGCAATTTCACCAAGTTGGTTGGAGTTGTTGAGCAACTCTTCTCTTTTGTAGGTGGCATACTTTGTTGTAGAGATGGTGATTGACAAAACACGCACAAAAGGGGTTGATAAGAAAAGTAGGCATACAGTATATACCGTGTTTAAGATGGGGTATGTGTTTGTATGTGAAGATTAGAGCTTTGGTGTGTGTGTCGCCTTCACTTTCAACTTCCCTTTCCCCCACACCACGCGATGAATGCGCTGCAGGGAGCTGAGACAGTTTCATTTAGGGAGTTGCAGGGCCATATTCATTTTGTGAAACAGTGTCTTAATGAAATTCTGCGTGCGTCGATGGAAATGCGCCGTGCTGGCCATGTCGTCTGAATTGGGCCGAGGGATTACACGGGGTAATGGAGTCAGTTTTCGCCTACTTTTCTTTTACTACTATCACTACTACTACAACCCCCTTATTCCCCCTTTTCATCCCTCTCTTATTCTCTCTCGCCATCATCCGTTTTGGTGACATATTTCTCATTCTTCGTCTTTTCTCATTTTCTTTTCCTCCCCCTTCCATATCTTCTGTATCAAATTTGAAGTGTTAGTTGTTGATGTTCGCTTGTTTTATTTATATGTGTTTGTTTGTTTTCCTCTTTCTGTGTTTTGTTTTTTATTTTCTTTCGCTAATATTTTTATATATATGTCATAGTTTTGAAAAGTTCAAACTTTTCGCCTGAGAATTGTTATTATAAGCGCTTTCGTTAGTTTGAAAAGGAGAAGGAGGAGAGGCATTTGTGGAATTTAATTTATTTTGTTGTGTTTTTTATTCTTTAAATGGAAAGTGGTAGAATTGTAACTTTTAATGGGGCTTTCTCATTGCATTGATTATACGTGTTGTTTGGTTGTTTGTTTTTTTTTTGTTTTTAATTTGTTGTTTCCAATTTTTTAAAAAATGTGTTTATTTAAAAAATTTGCCTTTCGACTGGTGTTTTAAATTATTCACGGTGCGTTTCGTTTCATAAAAAAAATTTCATCAAAGAAGGTTGTAAAATTTTTCTTTTAGATGCAAAAATTTTGAGATGTGGAATTTGTTCCAGTTTTACGAATAATTGTTGCATTTAATGCATTTGAATTCTCGTCTAAAACGTTCGAAATGCATAATGCAAAACCTTAGAATGCTATAAAAATGTTGCTGCTAATGGATATTGTCAACATTTGAAAGCATTGAAATGATTGAACCAAAACCCTTGCTTTACATACATTTATTTTAATTAACAAGTTTTAATATGAAAGTTAGGTCCTTAGAAATTATTGCATTTAATTCTTTCAGCTATTTAGGTTTTGACACTGTCATTAGCAACTATTATTTGTATAGGATAACGTTATTCTTGGCATATCACGTTGAAGCCTCTCAGAGCATCTTATGTTAAACTTTGCACGAAAGTTAATAAGAGAAAATCTTTTTAGAATACGATTATTTTTCGTATGGTAATTTGTAAGGCGTTGTTGTTTAAGATGTTTGTTTTGCTGTTGTTGTTTTCGTTTCAACACTGGAAACATGTTCCAGCTCGAAACGCATCACGTTCTTGGAAAAGTTGAGGGTTAGCAATACTTTTCTTGGCAGAGCTTCTCTGCATCAGCTGTCCCTTGTGTCCAAATAAAAGCGAACAAATGAAGTGAAGTAGCTGACGGAAGCTTCGCGACAACATTAATAAAAGCCCCCCTCTCTCCCCTTTATATCTCCATTTTCCCTACCCTCTATTTTTCCTTATTTATTAAAATTTCCCGAAATATGTATTTCCTTCTTTCTTTCTCTCTCTCTCTCTCTCTCTCTTTTTCTTCTTGCCCTGTTTATGCGAATCAAAAACGACAAAGTTTGCAATGTATAATGCTTTTTCGCTTTTTTTTTCATATACACACACGACACGCAGACACACTTTGTATATACGTATATCTACACTAGCCTTGCAACGTTGAAAATTGGCGCTGTCAATGGCGCTGCTCACGTGCTAAATTAGGTCAGTAGCGGGGGCGGGAAACGCGAGGCGTTCACTTGACTTGTTTACTGACACGGGTGCTGAGCTTTACATAACAACCAGTGACGGGGACCAGGCGAACGTAATCAGAGGATTACAACCTGGAGTTTGAGTTGAACGAGGAAGAGGAGAATTTTGTGAAGAATCAGGAGCGGGAGGAGAAGAGGTGGGGGTGTTGTTGTGTTGTTGTTAGTACACGAAGACGGATGATTCGCAGGAAACGGCAGATATATTGCTCTCGGTCACCTGTCATTGAGATGGATTGGCAAGTCACTGTTCGCTTCTATTTCCCCCTTCCTCCTCCTCCTCCTCTTCTATACACACGCACATAGCAGCAAAAGCATCTGATTTGACTTCAACTTCTCAAGACAGTATTGACAGTATTGTGACAGTGTTTTGGGAGTTCATGTTTTGAAAGAAGTTTGATGGAAAGTTTTGTTTTCGTTATTTATTTTTTAAATGTTTATATACTGCACATGTTTTTCGATTGGTGATAAGCCAGTAGAAACCAATTTGTGAGCCTACAACCTATTTGGAACTTGATCGATAATGTGCTTTTTTAACTATGTTTTTATCTGTGCCTAGAATCACCAGATCGTAAAAAAAAATTATACGACTACTTTTTTTAATTGCGCATATTTTGCATAATATGGTAATTACTGTATAAGATCAATTGTTGACTATTTATTGACGTTATTTATATTTCCGAACATTGACACGCGAGTAATAACCTGATATTATAAGCTCGCATTAAGAAAATCATCTTTATGTACTAACAATCACTGATTTCTTCTTTGTACTAACTTCAAATAGAAATTAAGGATCCATATTGTATGGTATGTGATTTGAAGCTTTTCATTGTTTACTCCTTTTGAGTGTAAAATTGTCAATAAAGCAATAAACTAGTTGCTAGTGATAAGGCTAGGTTTAGATAATTAAAATACAAAGTTATTATTTTTCAAGTTTGACAAAGTTATTGAATTCGAGTAAAATTTTGTTTACGTAAACGTTAATTTATTTTTTAAATGATTTATTCTTTTTAAAAATTTATTTTATCTGTATAAAAAGCGTTGCTGCCCGGTAGGGCTTCTCTGCTGTACGTTAGTGAACTGCGTGAAACCAACAATCGGGAGGAGCTTTCGCATCATTCTTATGGTGTCGCTTGGTTTTCTTACGAATGCTCAATTGACCGCTATTCCTAATTATAAACAATTAACAGCACTTTAGAGTGTAAAATAAGTTTTTTTTTTTTATAATCAATGGTAAAGGTCACTATTTGTTTTTTAGCTAATTTTAACAACTTATTTGTTGTTTTCATTTTGTTTTTATAGTACATAGATTTTGATTTCCTTAATTTCACTAGTTTACACTCATGTTGTTATGATGACTTAATTTTGTTATGGTAAATTAATGCATGACTTCCAAGATTAATTTTTTATCATTTTAGGTTTTAAATAATAACAAAATAATAAAAAACATACAGTGTATGTATTCCAAACACACAAACGCATGAACATTTTATAATTATTTATACAATAATTAATGATTTGTTTATACTATTAATAAATTTTTTTACAATAATTAATGTGTTTTTTTTTGTTTCTTAGGTAAGTCAAGCATTCTTATGTCGGATATTGTTTGGTTTTATGAAAAGTGCACGTATCAACTCGGCAAAGGTAATGAATATTAATAGTATAATGTATCGACATATTGAACACAAAGTATTTTTCAAAGTCAAAAAAAAAATAATCGAACTATATTTACAAAAAAACAAAAAATGAAAATCTGTATTCTTTATTTTTGCGATGGTTTTCCAATCTTTTCGTACATTTGTTTTGTTTTTGGTCCCATCTTTCCTTGCCATTTAACTCGTGCAGATAGTTTGGTAGCTTTCCGTTCTCCGATAGAAGAAGAAAAAACGGAGGAACGTGGGATGGTGGAAATAGTAGTAGTTGGTAGTAGAAATGGGACAGGCGTTTTAACGACATTTGCGAAAAGTGGAGGTCGGTTCTGAAAACAAGGGTTTTCCTGTCACTCGACAACATGACTGTCGCATTTGAGGACGAGAGTGGATCAAGTGAGAGAACGAGAGAGACAGTGTAGAAGAATGAGAAAGAAAGAAAGAAAAAAGGACGAATGAATGAGTGAAGGGAAAAGGAAGAAGAAGAAAAAAAGAGCTATTTGTTCCCTCGAAATGACGCGATTGCTAGATGATGGTCGAGCGATCGACGTCGACCACGTAATCAATGTCAGGTGGGATTTTGGAAGCCAAAGTGATTGAGATTTTTTTGGTCTTTTTCTTATATTTTTTCTTTCTTCTTTTCTTTTTCATCTCTTGTATGAGTTGGCTTTCTTAGAAGATGGCGATTTGTTCGGGGTAAAGGATACTTGTGGTTTTAAACGATGAGAGGTTTCCGATCATCTTTGCCAAAAAAGAAAATGGAATTGGAGTGTTTACTTCCAATGCAGTTCACTTAGTTTTAGGACTCTTTGTGTTTTTTTCAACTCCTTTATTTCTATATCAGTTTAAGTTTTGAGTTTGTTTTTTAAAATTAACTTTTTATCAAATAATGGATGTTACTGAAAATATCAAAACGTGTTTCGAGAAAATGTAACCTGTGGGGTTAATGCTTAGAATCGAACTTAAATAAGTTAATGTAGTGTCTTAGGCAAAAACGAGTACATGGAGAAAGTGTTTTATTAAAGCATACTCTTTATATACCTTTATCACTCCTTTTTTAACAGACTTGTGATAATTACGTAAGTTAAATCTAAATTTCTGTATAAATACATTAAATTTTGAAACTATAGTAACAAATAACCACACTTATAAGTACAGTATACAATAACATAATTACTGTACGAGTACATGTCATTTTGTAATTTTGATAATGTGAAGAAAAAAAAGTTAATCAGTGGTTTTATGAATGTCGACAACCATTTATAACATCAGCAAATTGTAAATGATTTAAAAAGTGGTTGTTATACGTTGTAATGGTCTTTGGGAAAAGTGGGTATAGTTTAAGCCTTTTCGCGTTGGGGGAAGACAACAACAGCAACAAACAACACCTCTTTTCGCCAAAATGTACGACTCGAGAGATTAATTAAGCGATGCAATTACATTAACGGCTACATTTAGGAGGTGCAGTAATAATATAACACCCGGGCCTTTATCTTCTCATCAATTCCACTTTTACCTCTCCAAAGGTTTATGTGATTCAATTAGTTTTTCGCAAACTCCATTTTGGTTCTGTGTGTGTGTGTGTGCACACTCTCCCTGAATTCGGAAACAACAGCAAAATGGTTTTGATGACATTGTTTGTTTTATTCTTCACATCTGTTATTTGTATGTATAAACTATTTACATTGTATTGTCAAGATGTGTGCCTATAACTGGTTTTCATTATATTAGCATCTGGGAAACCTGTCTTTCACATGGTGACAAAAACATGGGAGGAAGTATATGCATAGAGTGTGATTGTCGGTTTCTTATAAAAATTCCACTATGGACAATAGGTTATAATCTTGTCGAGAGAGAGCATAACTCAAACTGATTTTGTGACCAAAGGATTATCCGTTTTTGTGTTATGTGCATACATCCAGACGTAGTAGACAGACCGACAGAGATGAAAATGGTTTTATTTTTGTAGATTACTGTACTGTATATATTATATATTATACATATAATCAAACGTTGCTACAATTTTGAAATACTTGTAAAGGAGTTTATGCAACATGATATCGCGGTAAATCTTTATAGGAGTAAAATGAAATTTATTAAATGATGAAAGAAGAGAGCAGATTGGATAAAAAAAATGATCCTAAGTAAATTAGCTTTTATTTTTTGTAAATATAAATGGAGGAAATTGAGGATGTGATTTTGCGTTTTTTTGTGTTTTATTTATTTTTTTTCAATTTTTGGTTTATTTATTTATTTATTTTTATCTTGTATCTTTTTTCTTTTCATCTACTTCCTAATTTATTTCATAAAGAGAAATTTTATCCCGAATCTCTTCAAAAGGTAATTAGCGTCTAACAGAAAAATGAGGAGAATATTATTTTATTTCATCTATTTTTTAAATTCTTATCTTTTCAAGTTATACAACTTAGCTTTCTTGTTGTCATCATCGTCGTCGTTTTCGTCGTCGACTGTGTATTTATTTTAATTTCGACTAGAACTTATTTTTTTTCTCCATACTTTCTATGAGCTGAAAAGAGGCAAAGTCGCTAATGATTTGCTTGCGAAACCAAAGTGAAATGATAATCATTTAATCGATGGTGGTAATCCATGAAAATTGCCAAAAGTGTCGCCAACATTTTGCGAACTGAACCGAAAATAATTTGAAATGGCGCCTACTACAACTCGCTGAGTTTCTTTGCCATTCGTTTCTTTAATCACTTAAAACTTATAGGAACTTATTCATAATAACCACACAAAAATTTTATAGTTAATAACGTTAACAAAAGATTGCGTGGACAAAATAAATGTATGGGAAATAAATGGGATGCTTCTAAATTTATCATACAGTGAAACCTGGTTATTATAACCCACGGGTAATGTTATCAATCGGCTATTGTTATCATTATCAGTCGGTCCCAAGACACTGTTTGATGTTTCATTTCCACTGTTTAATGTTATCAGCCGGCTATTTTTTATCAAAAAAAAAGCACTAGTTTCAAAGTGATCACAATAACCGGATTCTACTGTATATAGCTATATTGTTTTTATTATCCACATTTTCTATTCTGTGGTCGGTTTTCCAAGTGTCGTCGTCACGCTTTATAGTTTCTTTTGGCAAGAGGAAATTTCATTTGTTCTGTTTTTGGCGAAAAATATACAGTACATTCACCTTCAAAAAATTTGCCTTTTATTTTTTCTTCTTCTTTTACATCTTCTCTTTTAGACTTTTCCTCCTCCTGCTTTTCCTACATCTTTTTCATAAACTGCAAGTTTTCATTTATTCCTTCCGTTCCCATTTTTCCCTTCTTCCCCTTTTCTTCTTCTCCCATCTTCACTCGCTTCCTTTCAACTGGCTATCGGAATGAATAGCCGAAAAATCCACACAATAGCTCTGCACCACCACTTATCGTAACAGAAGGGTTGTGTTCTTAGTCTCTTTATATTTTTTTCTAGCTTTTTTTTTTGAAGGGGTTTCTTTTATTCTTACCTTTTTTTTTCACCAAGTAGCCGATCAATAAAAAGCCTTCATTCAACCATCCATCTACTTACTTCTGCTTCACTTTATACACACTTCTCGTTTCTGGTTTTTTATTTATTCATATTTTTTTGTTTGTTTTGGTTAGTGTCTTTTTGTTTAGATTTGTGGTAAACAACATTGCAACTCTGATCTTTGGGTAATGGCATTGCAAATTCTTGAATATATCCCATTAGACCTACTTTTTTTTTCACCCCACCCATCAGTCACCTCTCGTTTTTCGTAAGAAAAGAGCTCTTAAGGGTTTGCTTTTTTGTCGAAGATTACCATCAAGTTCAACGCTGAGGGAACTGTAAGAAATGGTTAAGTTCACCACGTGATTAGCACGGCGAGTGATTCGATTTTTCGTAAGACGTGACGCTAGTGTCGTTAATTTTAAAATCGTATTTTGAAGTGTTTGAAAAAACCGTTTTAAAGTCGTTGCTTCAAAAATATTTTTATTGTCACAAAATTTATAAATACTGCTAGACGTATAGGTGTCGTTTTAGTCTATTTTTGTTACAATTTTTTATTTAATTTGGCTTGTCCGTTGTTTTGTTTGTTTGTTACTTCAACATTTTTTAGGTCTATTTTGACCCACTTCCCGATATCTCAGAAAGCTGAAATTTAAAACGTCGACAACGTACGAGGTACATTTACTTTCACTAAATTTTAACCGATTAATGTCGTGTCGATTTCGAAAAGTCGATTTCGTCACGTGAAGGTGAAGTTTTCCTCGTAGAGTGTTGCTGACGCTGACAATCACATACTTCATTTCGAGCATTGTTAAACCAAATCAGACATTGTTATAAATAATCATACATACATAGTACACACATATATACTACTTATATACAGTAGTTTACTATATACAGTTTATCTGAGCAATCATTCATTGTTGTGAATCCGTTGGAATAAACAGTTAACACAAACCGACAAATATGTCTTTCCACGCATTTGTTTCAAATAGTTTTAAAATTTGTTTTGAAAACAAAAGCACACTATCAAGCCAGGTTAAAAGGCTGTGCTAAATAACGAAGTTTTTCTCTATTACTTGTTAACTTTATAATAGCGATAATCACCTTGTATGATCGAGTTAATATTTTTTTTTGTCATTTATTTATTTTGTTTCGGGCGATTATTTTTTTCCCTTTGGCATATTCCAAAAAAAATGTCGTTTTGTTTGCATCACACTGTGTTGACTTTTTCATATACATTTTTTTTTCTTTCATATTCGGTTTTATCGATGTGGGTTTCTTCTTCCAACAGTATGCTCGAGTAATTCGCACGCAGATTTGTTCCTAACCTCGACACGAGTGTTGATATTTCTTTGGGTCGAAAAATGTTGATGTTGTAACTGAGGTGGTGGCGGTAGTAGTAGTAGTAGTGAGAGGGGTGAGAGAGTAATGTCAATACTTGCTTTTCCAATTGACATCTGAAGCAGAAAAAGGCCTCACTCATATCCCCTCGATGGCCTCTTGTGACGACGTCGTTGTGCATTCGCATTTTTGCCCATAGTTTTGTTTGTTTGCCAAAACTCGGAACAATTTTTTTCTCCTTCCCTTTCTTTTCGTTTCGCCTCTGGATAGGGCTTGTGATATTGGAAGATGATGTTAAAAGTTTGGTCATGTGTTCAGAAGTTGAAAAAGTTGTAAACAGTTGTGTCAAGTGAATTGTCAACTGAAGTGCCAATTTTGTGTAGTTAAAAAATTTCGTGTACTCACACTTTTGCTCCAGTGCTAATATGTAAATTTGGTTGTTTGTTCACTCACGAATTTCGTGTGATTTTTGGAACTTTCTGCCACAGAGAATCCTTCAAAGAGTGGACTTTATGATGTGCCACGTTTAGGGTTACGCCGAAGTTGTATAACCATTTTGGTTCATATTAATCTTTTGATTATTGCCCATGTTTAAACAACTTTATTCGTTAAAGATAAATGTTACATAATGTCATATACAGATATACCGTATGTACATTCATAATGCAAACTTTTTTTTTTCGATTTATGCGAAATTAAATTTATGCGATTGTTGAGTCATTCGATATTTGATTTATGCGAGTTTTGAGTAATTCCACTTTTTATTTCTGCAATTTTCGATTTATTTATTTATATATGCGATTTATACATTTTTTGATAGGTTTACATTGGACTAAACATTATATTCTCAACGTTTGTAGAAGGCAGTATACGTTTAGTTTTCAGCACGCTCACTTACTCACAAACTCACAAGTGAATATTAATATAAAATTTTAAATAAACTGTATTTTTGGAATACGTATGGGAAAATACAGTGACATTTCATCTTGCCACCACTATTGATTGTTTTGGAAATCTTTACTCCAAATTGTCATCAACTTTACACAGTGAGCTGTCATTGTAACGTAATATATGCTTAAACTTAGTTTAAAAAAAGTTTAATAATGTTATTAAAACTGTAAACTTAAACAAACGTGATAATTTTGTCATGCTTTTGGAAATTTTGAATAAAAATAATCCGATCGCTCATTAAGACAAAATGATGTTTTTATTGCTGAAAAACTTATAAGAATTCAGTCAACAATGAAGATAAATAGCTAAATAAAATATTTTATCTCAAAAAAAATTTAGTTCAAGTGCTTCATGTTTATAAAAGAAACTGCTATAAGTGCATCTGTACAGAAAGGTGGATCTTATTTCCTTTTATCGTAGAGTATACCTTTGATCTTTTCTAAGAAATTTTAGTTCATGGTTGGCATCATTTTTTCTTCTTCTTCTTTTGTGAGTTGCTATCAGATAATCTCGTTCTTCCTGTACATGGAAAACCTTTTCCCGACGGGAGAAGAATTTTGAGGGTTGGAGTGTTATCATGTCCAGATGTAGTAGAATTTTTCTTCTTCCTTCCTGTCACCTTAACCGTTTTTTTTTTTAAGGTGCAGTCCCACCCACCCGTCGGTTTTTATCTGCAGAGATTATCCAAGTCAAAAGTTGTGCCATTTCACATACAGCGTATATAGTGCAGAAATGCCACACGTATTGACTCACTTTGGACAAAAATCTTATAGCGATAACCTCGCGTTATCTATAAGGGGTCGAGTTTCGTGTTTCTCGAGACTCCGTACACCGAGCTTTCGTTCCGTCAATCTTCAAACTGAAACTTCTAGCACCGCATTTTAGAGTACCATCTAGTGGCAACTTTGGTGATTACCATGTTACTGACGATATGAAATTTATCGCACTATATTTCTTTTTTTAAAATAGCATCCTCGTGAGTTAAGCATTTTTGTTTGAAATATAGTAACCTTGCGGAAAAATCGTATAATACACAAATTCGTGTAGGACACCATGAACATGTGACGCTTCGTTGTTAAAAAGTTATAGTGAGGATCGTTTTGGTTTTGAATCATTCTTCTTTACATTCGTTTTTGTCATTTCCACTGTAGCCAAGAGGAACTAATGGAAGTGCAAAGAAAAACATGGAAAAAAAAAACCTG
>JAQIWH010005475.1:0-14573 GCA_034695005.1 Cryptops parisi | reverse complement strand
GTATTTGGATGTTGAGTAATAATAATAATAATACTTCCTGGTATGTAAACACAACAGCACTAGTGCATGTCAAACCAAGGGTCAAATGCTAACTTGAAGCAAAAATTAATTTTCTAAAATAACGTTAGCCACTTTCAAAATGGAATATTCACAATCATAATTAAAAAAAAAGGGAAAATAGAAAAGATTTTTACGTACAATGATAATACTGTACACAGTGGTTTTACATCAGCTGATGAGCAATATGTTAACACAGTTCCAGAAGAGGAAACGACATAACCCGCGACAGCTTGTCAAGTGCGACGATGATGCAGGTGTATTGCATACATTTGTAATGCAAATTAAAAATTTGTCAACTGTCTTTTTCTTTTGCACCTCGTTACAAAATTCATCAGCTGTGAGAGATTCTCTTCCTACATACGCTACTGCTCTTTAAAAAGCAGTGTACTCAATTTAATTACTATCTCTTGTTCAACTGCCTGGCTTGGATGATGTATAAAAATAACTGATTCCAAAATATTACATAACCTACTGGAAACGACAAAAAAACATACTCATAACGTGCAAACAAACAATTATACTTCGCAAATTGCAGTGCATTTACATTTGTACATGATTTTATATTAGGTCATTTTTTATATCACATACAGAAACATCTCAATTGGGAATACTTTTAGCAACGTGCATGCATTTAACTAGATTTTTGTTACTATAAAAAAACAAACAAACATACATCTTTCAATCATAGCTTAATTCGTTCAAGCAATGTATACTGTAGTTTATGTATACAGGTGGAACCTCACTAATCCGGAAAACTTGGGACGACTAAATGTTTGCAGATTTTCCCAACAAGTGAAGCCTGGAAAAATTATTGACTAGAAAATTCACGATTACTCTAACTGTAAATTTAACAATTATGAACCAAAAGTATTCGCCCGTAAATTGACAAAAGTATGAAACGAAGTATTCGCTGGATTATTGAGTTCCGAATTGGTGAGGTGCAACCTGCAGATCTTTCTTTTTCCTTTCAGTATTTTTTATATAAGTTTCATCATAAGCACATGCACTTTCAGTTTAGCACTAATTATAGTATAAATAATAATTTTTTATTATACTATATAATGCTTGAGGTTGACTCGTCCGAGTGTGAACCCTTAAAATCACCATTTTTTTCTGCATAATGCAAGCTTTTTAAAAAAAATGTTTTAAATTGGATTAAGTTTGTTTGAAAATTTTTGCAAAATATATATTGTTATAAGATATTTAAAAAATTAACACTATGGATTATTTGGGCTCTTGACACCTATACCTTAGCAACTGGTAGGTAGGTAAGTGAACTGACCAGTGAATGACCATTCAAAACTCCCATGATTTATGGTTTCATACGACTTTAAAATTACTTAAATTAAATCAAACCCAACGTAAAGTTCAAATAATACATTGGACAGCTTGAAATGTCTCTTCTTGAAAAAGATAAGCATATCAAAATATTTATTATATTAATTATTAGAGCCCACATAAATCCACAACTCTTTATGCAAGTCAGTTCTTACGAACGTCTTTCACCTATTAAATAATAATAAAAAAAACGAGTACACACCTGTATTTTAACCATAAATTTAGTTTTTAAAAATTAACAACACTGCAACATATTATACAGCACTGTAATCCTTTCAATAATTGTCTAAGTGTGTGCAGTTTAGAAATGTGTGGAATGTGTTTGCACATTGAGAATGTAGAAGGGTCGGCCCTTTTTTCCTTCTTCCCCTTTCCCCTCTCACTGGGACACTCCCTAGGTGGCAGTAAGAAAGGTGAAAGAAAATAATCAACTAAACGAAGCAGCCTGTCTCAGGACAGCTGCCTCAAACGGTAACAAATATTGGGAAGCAAGACGAGTTAAAATAATAAATCCCTGTAGCAAATGTTGCAAAGCAATATGAGTTGAAACAATATAAAACAAAGATAAAATCTTTCCCATCATTCTGACGAGCTGTATACTAGTAAAAGTAATACACACACGCGCACGATCATTATTTATTTATTTCCTACTAAACAGTCTTACTCAAAACAAATTACAATTTCAAATGAAGTAGAAAAGGTGGTGTAATGACAATAGCCTTTTATAACAAACCAAAAACTCCCCTATACTGTACATGGCCCTGGGCACACAGGATTTTTGTTTTGTTTTACTCAAACAAGTGCTGTATTATTGTGCAAGTGTTAATTTCTTACTTGGGCATGAATTTGCATTTGTCGAGAACTATCTGTATCGAACTTTTACATCATTGCAAAGCAGCTACATTTAAAACAAAATGAAAAACTACACCATACTACAATTTAAAACAAACTGGAATACTACACCATAGCTCACCTTCTGTGCTGTGTATGGGATCTCGACGCAGAGCTCCTTTCTTTAGGCAGCTTGAATGAAACGTCGCCCAGTTTGGGCATCTGTTTGCTCCCCGTTAAGTTCGTGTCGATTCTGCTTTTCACCTCCTTCTTCACTTTACTCTTGGTCTTTTCCTCCGCTTGGCCGGCGGCAATTTTGGACATGACGGCATCCCACCGACTCTTCTTGGGGGTCCTCGACTTCTTCGGCACAACCTCCTTTGGCTTCTCGTCCTCTTTGGAAGGGCTTTTGACGGGAGACGTCGATTCTATCATGGCTTTGATTTTTGACACCACATTCTTCTTTGGCATTTTCAGCTTTTTGCTTTCGTCTTTCTTCGCCACCTTCTTAGATTCGTCGGAGAGACGACTCGCTTCTCTCCTCATGGTGGTCTTTGACTGCAACGACGATGACGCTTTTGATTTCATGTGATCGTTTTTGCCGGATGCTTTTGAAGCGGCATCCGCGACAGGTTTATTATCGATTGAGCGATTTTCGCTTTCCACTGAAACTTCGGCGATGGACGCGATATCAACGTCCAACGAATCTTGCTTACTCGACGAAGATGCAATCGTCAGGGGCGATATTTCCAAAGGAAGCATGTTGCATTTGTCGTCTCCTCCGTTGATCTTATCAGGAATAGGAGAACTGCTGATTGGTGGTGGTGCAGCGCTCGCCACAATGGTGACATTCCCATCGACGGCCGAATCGTCAGAGTTAGCTTGATTGATAGTTTCGCACTTTTCAGTGCAAGCGTTGTTTTGAAGGTTTTTAGACAGAATCGCTTCGATCTGATTTTCGAAGTCTACGGTATGCTGCTGGTCCATCTCGCCATCATTGTAATACAGTTTACCGTCAATGACGCGTGCCGAGCGACCGCGGATCTTTTCCTCGTTCTCCATCTCACTCTCGGTCCAGCTCGTTCCCATATCGCTGCAGAAATCGGAATCACTCCCATCATTCTTGGCGTGCCGCAAAATGCAAACGGCATCGTTCAACCCTCCTTCTCCAAGCAGTTTCTTCTGCTCGTCTATAGGCGTGTTGATAGCAGAAGTCGCCGCACTTGGTGCATCGCATTCGGCATCGCCTTGGTAACCCGTATCAATGCTGGTTACGCTGACCGTCAATGACGAGATGGGCCTATCTCTCTTCTCGATGACGTGATCCTGAAAGTTCGGTCCCATCTTTTGCATGAGATATTCGGTCACTTCTTCGTCTTCTTTTATTTGCAGCCTGTGTTTTGTCTTGGACTGCATTAATGACGTGGCGGCAATCACTTCCTTCATCGAGTCCGTCATCACGTTCTCCACCAACTTTTGAGCCAAGTCAGTGGCCATTTGTTCCTCCAGGTCGCCGGGCGAAGCGTCAAATTTCGAACTAAAGCTAGGTGGAATGGTGTCGTCCAAAGGTTTAGCAAAAGCGACCGACTGCTCAGTGATATCGAAACAATAGTTCTTCCTCGAAGCGCCACTTTTTTTCAAAATCGGCGACAAGCTTTCCTTTCTCAAATCAATGAAAGTCACATTGCCCAATGCATCGTACGATGGCTGGTTCCCGTTGTCAGTGTCATTTTCATCCACTTCTTCAATCTGACCGATGATGCTGCTGAAGTCCAAGTTATCGTAGGTGAAGTGGGAAGCTTTGGGAGTTTGAAACTGGGACATCTGCAAGTACGACACGTCCCTGTCCAGAACTGCGCTTGGAATGTCCATGATGCAGGACGCAGAGGTACGAAGTGGAGTTGAAGTGACTGCAGCGGCAAACTTCTCAAGTTTCACTTGCTCGATTTCACCAGACTCACTACCAGCCGGACAGGGAATGACTTCGACAACCGCATCGTCAACCACTTCGTCGTCGTTCAGCTCCTGGACATCTTCCACAGAAGGTGTCTTAAAAAGATTACTTTCGTTGCATACGGTGAAATCTCGTATCTGATTGGGTGTGAGAATGCCTAAACTATCGTCCAGATCGAAGGACCCCTGCCTACCGAAACCATCGTAATCATCGTACTCGTAATCGGCAGCGCTTTCGGCAAGAATGTCCGTAAGGTCGTTGTCGGTGAGCGGCTTTGCGTCGCTTGGCAGAGAAAACGTGCCGTTTTGGGCAGGCAACCGTTTTAAATTTATTGTAAAAGTGTCGTTGGCGGAACAGTAATCTTCCTCTTCTTCGGCTTCTGGAATGTTGGAACAGGCTTTGGAAGTTTCTTCACGTTTTGCCACAAATGTTGAGTTTGCATCAAATGGAGCACTGACATTTTCCTCGTGCAAATAGGTTGCGTTCAATGCACCCGACAACGCACCTGACGTCTTGGGGATCGGCTCTTGTAAAAATGTTGCATTCGATGCACTTAAACCTTCATCATCGGAAGAGTACGCCGACGCTTTACCATTTTTGTTTTGCCCGTGCAAATAAGTTGCATTTAATGCACCTGCATCTTCACTCCTCTCGTTTGGTAGGTTTAACACGCTGTAGGAAAATGTAGTTTCCTGACGAGACGTTAAACCATATGTGTTTACGTCATCGCCATGTTCAAATTGATTCACCGAAGGCACAGCGTTGCCTCTGTTTTGGACAACGTAAGATTCGTTTAGTATCACTCCCCCTCCTTTGTAATTATGAATGGCCGGCGAGCTTCTCTCACAAGTCAATTTTGATCTCATACGCAGCACTCTGTTTTTGTTGTTTAGACCGTTGAACACCAAAGGGTCGGGAATGTTAACAGTCAAGTTTTGTTCATCGTTCGCAGGCTTGCTGGCCTCGCCGAAAGGTTTGACCGAATTTTTGTAATCTATGGCGCTAACTTTACCAGCAAACACTTTCGGCGGAGGTAATTTAGACGTCAAAGGTCTCTTTAAATTTTCGCTGCTTTTACCTTTACCCAACGCCGCAAGACTTTTCAGTTCGGACACAGGGTCGGCGAAGTTGGAAACAGAAGAATGTCCATTGCTCACGCTCGCAGCACCACCACCATCATTGACGACCGTCCTAGTAGTGTCCAACGTCTCGTGAATCATAGACGATTCGCACACCTCTGGCAAAAGCTTCACTTTGGAAGGAGGAGCAAAGATACCGTAGTTCTCGGGACAACAGAAATAATTCACCCCGTCGACGCTTCCGTTGTTTTTCCCGACGGCTTCATCTAGTTTGATTCCGCACCAGTTACCCTGAGCAAAGGCGGTTTCACCATAATACATCAACGTGCCGCATTTCACACTCGAAACACACACTCGACACCCGACCTTAGATGCCCAAAAAGATGAACTATTGTCATATTCTAATGGTTTATCTCCGTTTGTCGCTTCAGAATCACTGCCATTGGTGTGCAAATTTGTAGTTGGTTCAGCTACTGCTCTGATTAGTTTGGATCCTCCACCACTTTCAGTTGCCGTTGTTTTGTTGTTGTACTTGAATCCATAGCTGCTTGGCTTCGGTAGAAAAGATTTCACCTTTCCTTTGGTGACGAAGGGACCGTCACCACAAGCTGATGCCGAATTCTAAAAATAAAAAATCAACAAATTAATTTTCGAATTTAGTATTCAAGGTTAGGTTAGTGAAACAAACAAAAACTTATTAAACGTATGGTAACGGGTAGGTAAGCACTTGGATTTTAACAAGGGCACCGACTGGCGGTACGGCTGTGTCATTTGCCACCAAAACTTTATTAAGTCAAAAAATACTAGAATGATTATGGAGGTGAGGATGATGAACATAAAATAGGGTTTTATGAGGCAGAAGAAAACCTGCCCCCCCCCCTAGAGACTCAGATATGATTAAATTTTAACTAATCTAACCACGCCTCCAAACCCATAACCCGAGTAGTACTACAAGCGAAGTCGGGCATCAAACCAAGCCAAAGTACCCAGAAAATTATATAACAAATTTTACACTTATAGCATGCACTCCACAGTTTAGGTTAGGTTATTGAAAAAAATATACGATTAACAATTGAAAACTTATCACCTAAAAGAAAAGCAAGCATTAAGCACGGTTCTCACTTGAGCATATACGTATTGCTTTGGCTCAAGTTACCACGTGTTTCGAGCCCAAAGTGCTGCGTACACGTTTTAGTAAGAACGAGCGTTTATTTTCAAGTTGATGCAGAATTATACCAAATTTACCAAAAACAAAAAATCATACCAATTAGCAGAATTAGAAGTCATTAAGTCAGAAGTCAGAATTAGCAGAATTATACCAAATTTACCAAATACCAAAAATCACCAAATTTACTTGTTTTCTATTAAAATTTCAAAACGATATAAAGGATTGTTACAAGATTGGGCACTTATAAAACAAGTACCCAACTTTAATCGTTAACTATATGAAAACTACTTAACAAACATAGGTTAATTTTTTTTGTATTGTACATACAAAGTCAGAGGGTTTGACAATTTCTCCAGATACCATTCACTCCTATGGATTTTTAGCTTTATGCACATCTCAAATCCGAATATCTCAAGTCACTAGAGATGGTTCTAGCCATGGATGGATACTTTCCAGGAGACTGGCTGCCTTTAAGTTATTCATAGTCCTTGGGATATTACAATACGTGATTTGAGATATACCCAAAGCCATAAAGTCCATAGGAGTGATGTCTGGACAATGCAATGGCCATTCCTGTGAAAAATACCTCCGATTTTTCATATAAACAACTTACCCAAAACTCAGCTCTGTAGTTACAAGAACAGTATCTTTATATCTAAGATGCAAAAAAAGTAACCTACGTTAAGTATTTTTTCGTATAAGTGACCATTAAGCTGGATACTTATTTCATAACAACCTTGTACATACAAAATGTACGTGTACATAAATACAACCTAAGTATATAGCATACAACCTAAGTACCTGTATATAAAAACTAAATTTAAAGGTTAGGTTTCCACACCACAAAATTTTAAGTCACTTAGAATATAATGTGCAATTAACCATTAAGATCTTATTTTTAAAAATGCAAACCATTAGTTTCCGAGCCAGCCCTACGTAACGTCGTTTCGGTATATGAGCTTCATTCAAACAATAAAACTACTTTCCGAAGATGAGCATCGGAAAAATGATCTGGACTTCCGCAAGATTTTCTCACACTATAATGTTCATCTCACGAATAAACGAGCATACTGCACTAATGCAATCACGGTATCTTGATAATCTACTCAAAATATTCACCAACACTTAAATAGACTAAAAGTTATTGAGGATAGAAAAAAAAAAACTATTAAAAATATCTACTTGAAGTATCAAATACAAAAAAATAAACTGTATTAAAAAAAAAGCGTACCATTATAAAATCTAAATTTAGCTCCCATTTTTTGCCTCAAATTGAAATCCAAATTATTTAATCCAATTCAGCTTAATTGTATTGCCCAACAATGCATTACTTAATTTTACTAGCAATTTTAGTGAATAATTACATTTTTACTACCTGTCATTAGCAACAGCTGATACAAAACCTTTAGCAATACTCATACCATCTCCAGTGCATTTCCACCACAATTCAAACTCAAGCCTTTACTCTTGCAAAATACTAAAGTATTTAAAGATTGATGCCAAGTAACAATACAAAAAAAAACTTTTTTCAGGTTTAAAATAGCATGTTACAAAATTAAAATCAAACAATAAATAAATCGCAAAACCTACTTAAAAACCATTTTCTTTTTCTTTCCACTTCCGCATTACCAACACATGACATTTCCAAGACAGACATTTCCAACCGTATGCACCATGCAAATTGTAACGACAAAAAAAACAAAACCGTACCTACAGGTTGAAAATGTTTTGCAATGGAAATCAATTTTCAACACTAGCATGAATCAACGTCTTTCCCCAAATAATTGGTTCAAAACTGCAAGTTATTTCCTAGCATTACAAAACATCATCAAAAGAAGAAGAGGAGGAGAAGGAAAAAACAAACAAACAAACATAACCAATTCAGTCAGGGTGTTCTTCCTAGAGCATCACCATCAATGTCAAAAGATATGGGCAAAGTTAGAAAAACCATGAACTTCAATGTTACTTCAATGGCATTAAGCCAGCTAACACCTAAATTAGGTAAACGCAATGAGGCGAGATGCTTGGCACAGCTAATTAGTTGTTTATGTTGCTTTTAATTACCAACCTTAAAAATCTCGAGGTCTCACTCAAAAAAGTATCTTTAGTTTAATTCCTCAAATTAATTGTTTCTTTTCAAAAAACATAAAAATCTGTGTCAGTATTATTAAATTGTGCTATTAGAAATGGATGCCAGTTTAGTTCTGAAAAATAAAAATTAAAAAAAAGTGTTTCTCCCACTTTGTCGCCTTAAAATAACTTCCATATCCATCTTATGTTCGTAAAGTTTTCAGACCTCACTTCCGCACACCAGATGAATGAATGAAATACTATGTGATGGACTATTTAAAAAAACAATCGTTTCCTCTCATATATTTTTTTCCTCCCGCATCCTAGTGTGTAGAAATAGATAGGAAAATAATAAATTGTTGGAAAAAATTTGTTATTTTTTACTATTAATAAAAATGAAATATTTTCCTGAAAGCCCATTGCAAACCAAATTCTGTTATCATAAACTAAAACAAGTACATTAAAAATCCTTTTAAGCATACAGTACTCTTTTCATATAACCTACTGTCATATACACATGTACTGTTATATACATACATAATGCAAAAAAATCCGTTTTTGATTTCCACATGTTTTCATTTATTTATTTGCGATTTGTTTTTTATACGAAGGACTTATGCGGTTCTCGTTTCATGATACATTGGACTATTACAGTATATTCTCAAAAACGACTGTAGATGGCAGTGTACGTTAAATTTCCAGCTCACAAATCCACACGTGAAGCTTATATAAATAAATAATTACAAAAAAATATATACAGTACATATAAATAGGTAGTTGGGAGATACATATATACAAATCCTATGTATAAGACAATTGAATACAGTGTAAGCCGAAAATACATTACCACTCCACTTATATTGAATATCATAAATTCACAATACCAATCCTCAGTATGTGGTAACATCTTTTTTGACTCACCCTGTATATACATAATATACAGTGTATCCATTTCCCATAAGTCCTGATGCAGTTTTGATTCAGCTTAAAGATTAAACTTAAAACTGCACCAAGACTAATGGACAACCTGTCTATTAGTGCACATGTTCCATTGGTGCATTTATATACACCCTGTATGTACAGGGTGTTCCTGAAAGGTCTAATCAAACTTTAACCACAGACAACATGCATCAAACCAAGCAAAACTCGGGACATACAAATGCTTCCCTTCCGAGATAACACAGGGTGAAGTCACGTATATTTTCATATGTCTAGTGTATCATCAATCACTGTAGTAGGTATGCAAGTGAGTATGCATTTCTGGACCCATGTTTATATGGACTTTTGGCTTGGTTTTGATGCATAGCATCTGTGGTCAAAAACAGTACATACAAGTTGAAACATTTGAATCGTTCATTTGCATATTTATATAAGTGGAACAGTTGAACATAAACATTTGTTTTAAGTTTATACCACACAAGGACTTTATATGATGACCCTGTAGACTTTTCACAGACTACAATGTATACCGATTTTCGACAGATTATTTATTAATCTGTTAATAATTACTTATATTATTTTAATTATTTATGTTTTTCTGCTTGGAAATTTAAAAAAAAAGAAGAAAAAAATAGCTTTGTTTAAAATATATCAAAATCAGGGAAAAATAACTAACCCCACCCATTGAAATAAGTACTACAGTACAAGATTATTTAAAATCGTGTGAATTTACAAACAATGTGACCAAAAAAAATGGCTTCTTTTTTTAAATAAAAAATTCTTTCATTAATAAAATACTATAATTAAAAAAAAAAACTAAAACCATAGTGAAAAATGAAATAGTTAATTCATTTTTTACTATACCATCTCGACGAAAAACATTCAAGCTAGCTTCACTGTGGAGCTTAGCAACAACTAGCGATTGGTATTGCCATGAAAACAATTCCAATAGAAACCACCATGTCATTTTAATGTTCACTCAAGCAGTTATCACCAGCATACTATAATAATAAATGAATAAATAAATAAATAAAAACTACAAACAAAAACATACCTATACAAGCATTGGGCCTGGCAATATTTTAAGCTTGACAATAATCTGCTCGAGTTTATTGAACGCACACTTTTCAGATTTCTTAACCCTAGCTTTTCCAATTTCAACCCTGCAAACGTTACATTTTCTTATAACAAATAGGAACATAATTCTATTCCGCTATCTCTGATGTGACAATAAACTATTGTGATTTCTGTCTTATCAATTTCTAAGCCATTTCCAATTGCTTTACATCAAATAACACCCAAGTCATTATACCACACGTTCCACAATTTCTTAACCCTAATTTTTGCAAATTCCAGACCAACTTCTTCTGACCAATTAAAACATATGATCAACATATCTTTGTTATCTTGCATAGCAACTCCTTAATCCATTCATCCCAATCGCTGGACATTAGCATAACACTTTTATTGCAAACACACACTTTCCATGACTTCTTAACCCTAACTTTGGCAATGCCAAAACCTAATGTCTTAGCACAACAAACTACAACATAATTGGATCAACCTATCTTCGATATAAAAAAATATTATAATAAACCATAACAAATGGCACTATTATAAGAAAATGCAACCAAAAAATCAATCGAAGCAGTCGATAAAAACCTCAAATTACCATTCTTAAAGTGAAGCACTCCATCTTGCGCTTCGCGGTATGTACCACCACAGAGTACTACTGTGGTTCCTTGAGGGAAGCATCAAATCCGGAGGAAAAATCACACACAAACAAACAAACACACACACAACCGCCTTATTGTTTTCTAGTCGACACTGTTCTTCGCCCGTGAGATCATTAATAACAAGATTCCAGCGAGGGATATATCTAACGTGCTCTCCTACAATGGAGCTTCTGTTTACTGGCAAGATCTACCACCATGTTACTCAAAGGTTGCGGGCTTCCATGGAAACTGGATCAATCAATACGGTGCTTCACTCTTACACAAGGTTACTTCACTGACTATGCTTCAGTCAAGTAAAAAAGAGGCACACAAATGTTCATTTAGAAATAGCATCCAACCACTTGCAAGACAGACTGGCTGACTGCTGGTGTGTGTGTACAGTATACAGTGTGCTAGAAAGGCTCATCTTCCAACAGTGGTTCTCTCGGGTCAACATTGGCTTTTGTTTTCCTGCCAATTTTCTCATACACATCGGCTTATAATTACATGTAATTTTTTTTTGCATTACGATGTTTGTGCCATGCCCCACATAAAGTTTATCCTTTTTCATGTTCCTATATTAAACCGTACATAAATGAATTCATTGTTAGTATGTAATTTACAAATTGGAAAAAAAAAATTTGAATGAGAATTTAAACTTAAGTTATTTTTTGTGAATGGAGTTGCCACCTATCGCAACATTTAACTATGAATTTATCCTGAAACTTTATAATATAAACATTTATTTAAAAAACGTCTGGGAAGATAAATAACCTTATTTTTTTTAACCTACAAGATTTTAGAATGGATTAATATTAGCTTACAACTTCCGCAAATTCTTGAATATCATATCAAATTTATGTTTATGTAATATTAGCAGTTAGCATTACGCTGAGTTGCGTTACACGCTAACTTAAGTTATTAGTGAAAAATAATACTGTATTACACATATTTAATGAACGAATATTTAAAATGCAACTCAATTTTCAACTATAAAGACATCTCATCAGACGCAATTTTTCGTGTAGCAAGCCGAGCCACTATGACATCAGTTTCTTGCTCAACCAACGAAAACTGGGCGACAAACTGACATCATAGCTATGCACAAAATTGCTCGACTTGTTACACCAAAAACATGCATTGTTACAGGTTTAACCTCAACAAAACAATTTTGTTTTGGATTTTTTAAATTAATATTTTTTTAACCTACAGGAGTTAGAATGGATTATTTAATACTTCATATGAGCTTTACAACTTCCGGAAATTTCTGAAACAACGCATCGAATGTATGCATATTGTATTTATGATGTCGTTGGGGGTGTTATTTATGTATCGTAGTTTAAATTTATGCACGTATTACACATCAAGTAATTAGTCAAAAGTAATACAACATACAAAATAAACAAAAAGTGAAAACGCAAAACATTTTTAACCAAGAATACATTTCTCTAATATTCATACAAATTTAGGTCGCCAGACTACACCAGTTGGTTATAGGTACTTATCCTCGTTAATTCATCACCACTTGTAAAACATTTAGGAAATCAGTGTTTTGTGCGGATTAATATTTCAGACTATATGGCAGAATCTTTTTTTGTGATCTCCCACCACAAACGTTTTAAAATAAATTAATATCTGCCGACAACTTCCCGGAATTATTCCAACTCACAGGTTGTAGTTGAACATGAACAAAAGACATTGGAAGTGAATGAACTTAAATATCGTATCCTTGTATCTGCAGACTAAATTACTAAGATTAAAAGAAAAAAATTATTTTAAAAATAATATTTGTAAGAAAAAAATCAAAGCTTATTTTTTTTTTAAATGCTTTATATTAGTTTCACTTCTGAGTGAGCTGGGAATTGAATGTACTGTATATCACTATATTGGTATCTACCGACGTTTATGGTGATATACTGTACAGTCTAATGAACCAAAAATAAGTGAGAACCGAATCAATCACCGCCTTAAGTTTAATGTAACAATAATTCGCATAAATAGAATTTCTCAAAACTAGTACAAGTCGAACATCGCATTAATCTAAACTCGCAGAAATCGAAACTGGAAGTACTTCCAAACTCGCATAAATCGAATATCAAATAACACAAAGCTTGCATAGATCTAAATTCGCATGAAGCGAAACCATGTATCTTGTAAAAATCTAAGAAACATACAAAAAAGTACATTTTCGTTACCATCAACCATAAATATAACCAGATAACCAATAATAGAGTTTTCAATTAGTTTTCGTTAGCTTAGATAAACCTTGCACAAACCGCAATCTTTTATCATTTTGTAACATTCAAACGTCAATTTCCAAAAATTTCTCATTTCGTTCGAAATCGTCCGAACACTTCGACAAAAAAAAAAAACTACACAAGTTTTGTAATAAACATTCAACATTTGATAAGCATAACACAAATAGTTATGCAGTCACTGAACTAAGTGTTTTGGTAAACACAATCATTCGCAAGAACAGGCACTCGAAATTGCACGCTGTTATCAATAAATTATACTTTGTTTTTCGTTCATATCGGCATCGCACCCATTCATTGCAACTATAAAATAAATTAAAGAAAACAAAAATTCAATCCACCCTAAGAATAGGAATTTCATTTCTCAAAAAATATACTGTATATAAAAATAACATAACAACAAAAAAGGCTTATTCCAAGCTTTGTTTATCAAATCCATGGATGTGACTTTCAGTAACCAAAACGAATAATTAAACTATGAGATATGAATAAATAAACAAAAATTTAAAACAATTTTCTGAAAAATAAAACAACCTTGTACTCATTTTCAAAATTTTTTTCCACTTCAATTTGTGTCTAGTGAAGGGAAACTAAAACCCAGGTAAGCTAATAAAACCAGCCCCCTCAGGTAAGCTAAAACTTCAAATAAATGTTCACATTAAATCCAGGAAAAACTTTAAACTAAAACTAAATTGATTGAGCAAAATAGAAACGAAATTTTGAAATAAATACAATAAAGGTACTTTTCCGTTGGCTGAGACTCGCTGATTTAGTGCAAAATGTATAAAATTTCACGATTAACGATACATTATTTTGTGTTTCATTTTTTTTTTAATTAACCTAAACTGGTATCTATACCCATCGATACCTGTTAAGGTTAGCTAAAAACAACCACCACCACCAAGCAGTGCGGCTTGGCAAAGTATGGAAAAGTATGGTGTGCTGAATGGTGATTTAGCAAAATAAAATAATATAAAATAAAATTTAAAAACATAAATTAAAATAAAATAAAATTTAGAAAAATATAATAAAATAAAATTAGAAAAATAAAATAAAATTTGGTACTTTCCAGTTATAGCGAGGCCCATCTGATGTTGCTATTTTCTTATGGGTTTATTTACTTGGTTATGGGTTTATTTTGCAAGTTAGGTTAGGAAAAACAAA
>JAQIWH010005474.1:0-14576 GCA_034695005.1 Cryptops parisi | reverse complement strand
ATTTCCTCAGGCTTATTCGCCTACACCTTTTCCTTCACATGTGTTTTTACAATAATTAAACGTTGTTGGTTTGAATATTTCTCCATATTCTTAAATCGCGTGGTCTGTACGTGACAACTGTCAAAAAAATATCACCGTACAACTCGTATTAACAAAATGGCGGCAAATTTAAATCCGGCGCTCTTGTTGGGACACCCGTTACATCATAGTTAAAAGCTTACATCTACGCAGCTACAGGCTTAGTATTGTAAAGTGTAAACTTCGATTCCTTGCCCAATAGGATTTAACTTTCATTGGTCTATGTTTTTGAAGAAAGTCATCGTCAGTGGTATTTGGAAAGCATAATCTCAATTTAAAATTGCATCACCACTTGTGTATTATATTTGGAAAATGACTTGATAGACATTCTAATTAGCATAGAAAGTAGGCCTACAACAGGAAAAGAAAGTTACTTACCATCGTTGGAAGTACTTCCTCCATCGAGAAGTTCCATATAATGGGTTTTGCAAAGAACTCGGTTGTCCTGCAACGCAAATTCTTCTCCTGTTGAAAGTTGCCGTTTGCAACTATCACATGCAAAGCATGCCAGATGATAGACTAGTTCTTTTGCTCGACGCACCCAGTCTAATGCTGCGATACTTCTAGAGCATTTGGCACATTTGGCTCCAAATTGCCTAAAACAAAAAAAAAAGAAAATTGTTTGTTGGACAAGATAAAATAGTTGGCTGTATATATATTTTATCATGGTACTTTTTTTTAAACTGGTTTTGCTGAAGAGATCACAAATATCGGTTGTAAAGATTATAGACTATCGATCCTACTGAGGAAAGTGTGAATATCTCGAAATGCGTTGATTGAGAATTAAACTACAGTACTACTATACTAATATTTCAATGTTTAAATTTTTTGAGGCGTTGAATTTTAATCCAGATTGGGAAAGTAGGTAGGTACTTTGATTTTAACAAGGCATCGATTAACCGTACGGCTGTGTCATTTAGATTTGGCTCTCAGACATTATTGAAATGACGATGAGGTGAGGATGATGAATAGAATTTGTGATGCAGGAGGAAACAGAAGAACCCCGAGAAAACCTACCCCCAAACCGAATCCACATGGCACGAGCGGAGGACACCGTAACCAGCTTGAGAAGTTCGCATAGGCATATCAAGTCATCCCATGAATCATATCCAATTTCAATCTCCTTAAAAACGGACAATATTTATGGGATAATCTGATATAAAGCTTATTGGTCATCCTTATCAAGAAGTCGGATCCTAAATGATTCAAGCGTATTGATCAGCATATTTTTTCTTTTTTTTGTAGACGAGTTTCCAAAACTTCTTGTATCCTTCTGTCCACATTTAAAAAGCCCTCCGTAGTCTGTTTCCAGCAGAATGAGTTTTACGGCTTGTTTAGTTCCTTTACCACACACACGATATCGATTGGTATTGTATTCACTGTTGTCGCTGCGGGGAATGAAAAGATAGGGAGAGTAGAGAGTTGGAGGGGAAGATAGACGCATTTAACGCCCAATTAATTGCCATCCGTGTCGACAATGGGAGCTCGTGCGCCAAAAGAGGCGCTTACGTCATCTCCCTTTCCTTTCTCAACTTGTAGGCCTGCGAGCTGTAATTTGCGGCCTGGGCCTTTTCATTTCGCCCCCAGAGTGGAGTAATTCTAACCAATTGCTCGCCTTATGACTCGCTTTAAATTTGCTGTCCGTTTGTACGAATCCAGGGTGAGAGAGTGATTTTTCCAATGAAAATTATTAGAGCCAATTTCTTTCTCTTTTCTTTTCTCTTTTACCCCCTCCCTCCTCCTAATTGCTTACTCAAGTTCGCTATGGATTTGTTGTATCGAAGACTGACTCTGCGTTCAAACCTTTAGAAATGAAAGGAGAATGGTTTCATGTATCGAAAAACTCCATCTGATCCTTTGTGTATTCGTTTCATGTCAAATAAGTATATCTATATTATATCAACATGGACAAAAAACAGTACATGCAACCAACAAGTGTTGTTTATGTATGGTTGTATTGTATTTCATTTTACATGAGGTTATAAGAGAATGTGAATGGAGCTTTTCTTCGGGATGTTTTGAATGTTCTGCGAACTGTACTGTAGGTTGGCTATTGATGTTAGCTTTAAGTATGTCTGATTCGTATATGTGTATTGTCATTACAAAGGAAGTTCCCGGTTTATGCGAGGGTTATATTCTTCGCAAACCTCGCAAAAATCTCTATTCTATAAAATTGCAAAACTGCAGCTGCAAAATTGCATAAGAAAAATTTGTTCGCGTAAGACGAGTCTATGGGGAATTTTTATTTTATAGTACGTTATATTAGCGAGATCGCATATAAAAAACTCACATAAATTTAATTTTTCTTGTTTTATCATTGTCTCGTGTTATCGTTTCACTATACAACACGACTGCTAGTTTTGAGCTTCATATACTTTGTTTCATAAGCTTATAGCTTCATCACTTTGAATGCCCTCCCAACTAAAGTACGTAGGATTCCGTAAGATTCCTTTCAATTGCTTTAGTGATAAATGATTGTTATTATTATTATTTTAATGGAACAATCCGAATGGATTAATATATACAATTAACTAAACAGGCATTGTACAAAATAAACAAGGTGACACTTGTATACATTGTCACTTGTACACATTTCAAAAAGGCACTTTTTGTACATTTAATACATGAAGATATATAAATCTTATTGTTGTTTTTCCCCTATGGGACGTTAGATTATTCAAATAAAACAAATAAAAATAAATAGCTTCATCAAGCTATGCTTCACATAGCTTCATTAAACTTTGTATACTATGTGCAGATGACACACTGACACGCTGATTGTCTTAAACTAATTTATCCGAACGATGATCCGGATTATCGTCCTGTCCTGACGGTCGACACTCCTATGGGTGACGATTAGTTGATATATTATGTGATAAAGTGATGTACATTTAATGTGATGTTATGATGTACACCGATATCTATTGAATATTGATTGATGATACTGATGATAAATTAGATCTGTTGATCGTTCTTATTGCTGTAAATAGCTATTGACATAAACAGTCGATGAACATCAGTTACGTCATGACCATGAAGCACTAAATATGACATTTCACTGATGAAATGTGGGTACTAAATTATTTTCTCGGTATATTTTTAAAACCAATTCACATCGTACAACTTGTACTATTTTAATAGATTATTATTATTTAAAAGCGCATTGCGCGTGGCAAAACAGAAATACATGTTGAGTAAAAGTTGTCATTTAAAAAACCTACTTATAATTTGACATTAGGAAATATTCACGGTTTCCAACTTGCATCCACATGAAATGTATAATCGTCTAACTTTTTTGGTAGCGGATTAAAGTATTACACGTAGACCTACAAATGAAATAATGTGATCATAGAAAAAAAAAACCACCTTGGAACCAACAGTCAGTTTAATGCGATTTCATGCTTCAACTATTGTAACATTTTGTTTCAATAGCTAAATCAACTAGCTTTTCTGTACAGTGAAGCGTTGGGTAGGAGATAATCGAATATATATGCAAATGATAAAGGGGGTTGCAGTTTTATGTACCGTAGCTTAGTAAATGCCATCATCGCTACAATTTTTCGTGTAGTGTTGAATCCTGCCCCTGGATCTGGATGGTCAAATATGTTAGTACTATAAATGGTCTACGCTATGAATTTCAAAAAAATGTATTCAAAAATGAAAAATAAATTAAAATAGAACTGCAGGTACTTATATGCGATTTCACCAATATAAGACAAGAAAAATCCTAATTAGCTTACTCGTTATACGTGAGAAATTTTTGCTTCACGCGATTTTGTGCAATGATGCACAAGTGACTTCTTTCACTTTTGTCAATTTCGCGATATACGATTTAGATTTATGCGAGGTTTTTGTAAATACAGTATTAATTTTAAATTTCAAATTAATATTTTAAATTTTAAAGTGACAGCTTTATTAATTCTAAACTTTGTAATTGTTTCCCTTTCAATCAATACTTTCAATACTTAGAATGCTTTATCCGTATATACCCGAAAATTATTCAGAAACAAATAACAAACAAAAATGTCAGCCGTCTTTTATTTAACCAGATGAATTTTGTTGATCGATTTGTTATTTGTTATTTTTTGATTTATTTTGGTTTGTTTGCCGCCAAATTAATAAATATAATCATTACATATATTGAGGACCTCCTGTATTATAAAATTTATATGATTACGAACGTATCAATGATACGTCTTTTAGGCATGTATATTTTTGCTACCTTTCATTTCTTAAATTTCTACCCATAGTAGTATAAACATAGGTTTATAAAATAATAAACTAGCACAGTAGAATATTAGCTTATATGGTATCTACCATGAAACTTCAACTTTACCTGTTTAACTGTGACTTACAATGACAATGGTGGAGGTTCATAGTGAATACTCTGTAAAGTGAAGATGTGCTACACTAGGTACTGCGTAGTATAGATCATTTAAGAGCAATAAATACCCCCAATATAAACAATATAAGTGAAATATTGCTATTATTGCTCCTCCTTAAGGAGTAATAATAAGACATACAGTAGTACTATAATTATTATACGTGAAATAAGGCCCAGACCCTGTTCGCCTATAGGCTACTATGATAGTCATCAGTGATCAATTTCCCTTTATTTTTTGGTTTTGCTTTATTTGTGTATAATTTTCGTAGAATCAACATTTTATTCTTAGCATTACGTATATGCAGAACGCAAAGCAAAACAGAATAAATATGTATATATAAAAAAGTATTTGTGACGAGCACCTGTTCTCATGGGGGAAGAAGGGAACAAATGAGATAGGAGGGGCTAGATGCTAATCGTGGGCGCAGAGGTTGAGGGTGCCAAAGCAATGGTGCTGAGATGAGATCAATATATCGGATACAGGAGAAGGAGGAGGGGAGGGGGAAAAGAGAGGGAGGGAAAGGGGGAGGAGAGGAAGCGAAGGTGAGGGAGGAAAAGGGACAGCCGAGCGTGCCAACTTCATTAGCAGCGGGGACCAGGCGGGCGGCATTGCCTAACTCCATTTCCGATATACTGCGCTTGTTTGCCCACAGTTCTTCCCCCTCAACCTAACTTTTATTCTTTCCTCTATGCAAGGCTCTCTCTCTCTCCTCTCTTGTGTTTTCACTTCCCTTTTTTTCTCACCTCCTTCTCCTCCTCCCTCACACTCTCTCTCTCTCTTTCTCTCTTCGATTCGAATGAACCCCCAGAAAGTGAGAAAAGATACAACTTCTAAAAAGGGATTCTCATCTGGAATACACTCGACATCCGAAAATAACATCCCCTGACAAATTCAAGTTGTTCGATACTCAGCTTTCTTTTATTTATTTATTTTTTTCTGCTTTGTTGTTAATTCAGGTTTATTGGTTGTTTTTTTTATTCTTCATCTCGATAATGGTAGATGATGTTATTTCGATGTTAAATTGGGAATCATGGGAGGTGAGGGATATGAATTGATTTAGAGTTAGGGTTATGAAAAATCGGTTTATTCGCGATTTTTTTTGGGTTGAGTTGGACTGGGGTTATAGGAATTATTTGAATATATATTACCGTTAAGCGTGAAATTGGAGTTAGTGAAATACCTAGTTTATAACATTAAACTAATGTGCGTGAAATTTATAATACTAACTTGAATATGTAGTTTATGATACGATGTATTACGCAATAAACGTTCACAGTTCTGAAAACTTGTTTCACACTTTAGCTAGGTTTTTATTTATGAATTAACAGATTTTAAACTTTATACTGTACATAGTTTGGGCATCAAAATAATCGTCGAATTCCATTGCATTCAATAAATTTTTATCTTGTAAATTACAAGTACAGTACTGTATTGAATTTCGTTTAATTGATGCGCGACTTGCGGTTTACCCTCTACATAGCTCTGCTGATGTAACTCTTATTATTGTAGACTTGTACAGTTCCTAATCCCCTCTAAAAAAAATTAAATTTCTGTTGTGAATGGAGTCAGAATAAAAACTGACGAAAGTGGATTAAAAACTTTAAATATAGAATTTCTTGGGCCCCAACTAATATATTTTAATATTATCCAATTGAAAAACTTTATGTACCGGTTCTTAGATCACAAATTAAGTTTCCAATTCATACGAGTTTCTTATATGCGATTTCTCCAATATTCGAATTGAGTATTCATCCCAGATGTTTGTTATATACGATAAAATTATGTTGTTATGCAATTTTTGTGCGATGGTGCACAGGTAATTGAAATTTGCTACTTTGTGAGAAATTCGATGAATGCGATTTTTTATTTAGGCTATTATGCGATGTTTGTGTGGAACGTTACTCTCGCACAAATCGTGGATAAATGAGACATTTGTCCAATTCTTACTTGTTTTATCTATAAATTAACTGAATCGTGGAGTGCATATTGGATCAATCTCTCTCAATCCCAATTTGTTACAACTGAACATTTAGCAAAACACATCGTTTTACTCATACCATCTGATTTAGACGTGTTAAAAATTTGTAAAAATAACAACATATAACACCCTTCTTTGCAGTCGGGTAAAAAAAAAAGAGTTCGGTGTTCAAATCAAATTTTAACTAGATAGTAGATAGTTAAAAAACCATTTTGTTGTATATGTAGATACGATCGTTATCTTTCTTTACGCGAGTGTATAATTCGATCTGTAGATTTCAGTTCCGAAATTGACATGATATGGTGTATATGTATCGATTGTCACAGAAGGCACTATAAGAGGAAACGTTCTTTTTTTTTAACACCATTTTTTTTACCTGTTCAACTTTGCCTCCAGGTTTGAGTCTGTAAGGCATGACGTGAATGCTGCTTGCCATGAAAAGCATGCCCACAACTGTCTCGGCTCTGATTTAAGAACAGGTTAAGAGTGTAAGATAAATAATTATTTTTTGCCCCCTTTTCTGCGGGAGAAACGTATAATAAATAAGTGGATTAGCGAAACTTGCACTGACTGCACAACATCCAAAAGATTTCTCAGGTGCACTCTCATCTTGTCGTGGTGTTTACGAGTATAAAATTTGATGTTGGATTTGGAAGAAGTGCTTTATCAACCATTTTGGGTTACCCCACAGATAGTATCGATTCATCAATAATATCTTCGTGAATTGAACGTTTGTGCTTAGTGTCGCAATATGTAGTAGTGGTCTTGTTTTTTCGCATGTCTTCCTGTTTAACACCACTTTATTTTTCCCCTTTCCAAGCTGCCCATCAATTGATGTGCTTTTTTACAAAGAGGCAAGCAAACGCCTGAATAGGAACCGATTGCAACTAACAAGTGGGCAACTGATGAGCACTGTCATCGTTCGCCTGGAATAGATGATCTTGTGTAGACACATGAAAAGGCTCTTAGCTGAAGGGGAGAAATAGAAGAAAATATTTTTCCTCACACCCGGCACTAAAAGTGCGATGGCTGACCAGGAGATAAAAGAGAATAAAAGCAAGAAACATGTCAATCACTTAAATGCATCAGAAATCGAACTGGTGCCACTTCCCTTTCTTGTGCCAACTCTTTTTTCGTGCATTCAGCTTAACACGGTGAGAAAAACAGTAAATGCACACAGTTGTAGTCAATTCGCCTTATCCTAATACGTGATTTATAAAGGTGGAACCTATTACTATGTTCACTGTTGTTACCATGTAACAATTGATTATATTTTAATTGTCCGTGTGTCACTTCAAAAGCAATACACAGATTGTTGTAACCTGACATGTTATCTCCATTGTGATTTTATGGTTATTTCTATCGAATTCCGGTTGATAATGATCAACATCATCGGTGTGTGTTGTTTGCAAATTCCCACATTGATTCGAAAATTCGTTTGTTTTGTTGTCTCATACATTGTTATTCAATAGTCGGTTTGTCCTTAATGCCATAGAACAAAGCCATTCACGTCAAACATCAAATTGATATAACACGGCCGCAATTACAATGACAAACGAAATTTTAATTTCTTCAAAAAGCATTGAACATTATATTTCAAATGAGATTTGCATTTAAAAATTTAAAATTATCAGACATTTCAACAAAGCCATGCAAATTCACACAGGTGTACATTGTTGAGCTGAAAAAGGTTTGTTACAATCAGCGCGACTTTCATGTGACTCCAGGTTAAATTGTGTCCAACACCCGACGAGGGCAATGTCGAGTCACCAATATACAGTACTCGTGCACCTCTTCGGAGTGAGAACTAACTGCCTGCCAAATGTCAGTTTCCTAGATCTTATGGTTTTCCCGCAAATTTTGACCATATGAGTTCCCCGCTCAATTCAATGATAAATTACAGATACCGGTACTGTAGTTGACAGAATTTGATCCATAGACCCAGATTCGAGCCAAAACCCTCCACACGAACCCGAATGAGACTTTTAGACATTCAGTAAGACATCTTGCAATTTTTGGAGCCTTAGTTTTTGCTGTGGCTTATTTCCACAAAACCAACTACAGGCTCTTATTTTAAAGGAAAAGGAGATAGGTACCTATATCGAATTTTCTATGAAGTGGTAAAACTACAGCAGACAAGCCGTTCAGTCACTACACAATTTAAACATCACTGCATAAAATCGCATATTAGCGAAATCGCATATAAGAAACTCGCGCTTACCCAGAAGTTGTTGAACAGTGACTGTATTGTATACCAACACGTTCATATATGACATGTCGCCCCTTTTTTATTTGCTCTTGTTACTAACTGCTACCCAAGTGTGAGATTTGTGACGTTAGTTTGGGAGGGAGGTGAATATGAAACTTCAGCTATCCATGACTAGGCAAGGTAGAAAATGAATGATGATCTTTTTTTTTCTTTCATTGCAATCGATTTACATAATACGATTGGCTTGTTCTGTCCTGTCAAGATGAGGTGAACTTGCGGTGAAAAGTGTCATAGGTCGCATTAAGTTGCAAAAAAAAAAAGATGAAGAAAAAAGAACGGGAATTTTCGCAGGCACCTTTGAAGAAAGGCCCATGAAAATGTCATAGTGCTTCACCCACTGATTTTACTCGTCACGTTCTCACGTACTGCGTGGTCTTACATCGCAATTGTGTTAGAACATTCGATAAAGATGACAGATGAATTTGATGTGCAAAATTGAAACTTCAGATTGTTACACTCCATAACTTTCTGTAACAAGATATCCTTGTCATATATTTTGGGATTCATCCATATACTGTAAATATATTTTTTTTTTATGTTTGTCCGTATGTTTGTGCGCGCTTGACGCAAAAACTAATAAACCGACTTTTATCAAACTTGGTACTGTACTTAAGTTGAGGTTAATACAGGAAAAGTTATAGGCCGTTGTAATTGTTCGAATCTTTATTACGAAGCCGGAAAATCCTCGTTTTTGTACACCCCCTAAATTTGTGAGTTTTTGTTTATGCTTTCACTGACTGTGTGCTGGGACGTTGTTGGGAAAGGGTTCATTAGGAGTGAATTGGAATTTTCTTTTCATACTTGTATCATCGTTATGTTATACTTAGGTTATACTGATAGTTATGTTACAGTTACGTCATATGTTGGCATTGTTATGCGTATAAATTCAATTAGGAATGAAACTGTGGAAAGAAAGGCAATGAGTCGCGAATGAGCGGAACTTTGCAATTGTTTAATTTGAATACACTCGCGAATGTCGTGGATTACCGGTGCGAATCACGGTATTTTAGTCTAGTAATGAGTTAATAGATAGTAATTAGGTAGAAATTGTTAAATTATTATTAAAAAGATGATAATAATTAGTAATAGGATAATACTGTAGTTGATATTTTCACAAATTATTTTTGTGACCTATAAATAATGACATCTCGGCTTGATGGAATGAATCATTTATGTCATTATATTTATAGGTATGATGGTAAAACCTAGTTTTTCTTAAGATAGCTCTTTTAGCTCTTTTTTGGTAGTGGTTTTTTTAAAACGAGGTTGTGACGAATTATGGCGCGTGTAGAGGAATGTGCTTTGAAGCAGTCAATTTCAATGATAATGCAGAAATAATAAAAGAAGAAGATTTACAGATCCTACGTCATCTTGGTACTGAAGCACGCTTCGTTTTTTTTTTTATCTTTTCCTGTATTTTTTTTTTCGAGGTTAGAGAAGGGAGAAAATGACAAGAAGGTTGAAACGAGGATCTTTCCAATCTCATGATGGATGGCCACCAACTCACAACTCCCCTTCCTTAACCAAACACATTCCTCTTCTCTGTTGTAGGTGAGGGACTTGAACTCTTTTTAAATGGCACCTTTTTTTTCTTCTTTCTTGTAGAAGATTACAATGCTGTGTCTTCAGAACGACGAGAAATACTGTCACAATCGTTTATAAGTGATCACATGCAATGTTATTCGAGTACAGATAGTTCTCGATCAATTCAAGGGTTTACGTTTAAATCAAAAGTCGCACGTGTCGAAATTCTGTTTGTGAATACACATTGAGAAATCAGCAATTGCTTGAGTTCAGTCACTTTGCATAATAGCGAAATTTTCTCGCCTATAATGAGCATTTGGAAAAATTTTCTTTTTGCATAATAATAGCAAAGTACAGATGAGTCTCTCTAGTCCGATGCATATCGGACCAGCGGGTGTCGGGATTACTGCAGATTGTCGGATTACTAGATTTTAGGTACAAATTATTATCTATGAATACACCAACTTAGCAAAAGCAACCACACATTACAGAGTTCTGTACAAAGTATCAAAACAAGAAAAAAACCTATGTACAGCAGTAAGTTATTAAGTGCATTTTCAATATCATTGCATTGCACACAAAATGCGTCAAATTTTTTTGCGATTAAAGACAGTTTCAGGTACCGACCTGCTACCTGCCGAGTGTCTTATTACTGGACGTGTCGGACTAGAAAGACTCTACTGTACATATATGGAACTCGCATAACTCGAAGTTTTTCTTAATTATTATTATGACTTTGTCCGATTACTACATAGAAAAAACCATTTATGACAACTCCTGTCATCGCAGGATGGATTGGTCAAATGGACGTTTGTAAATATATATCCAAGGTGTGAATGTAAGTACAGAAAAAAGCAATTAAATGTACGTGACAGTGAGAGAAAAAGGTCATAACAAGTCACATTTGAAAAAGAAAAATATGTTGTCTAGTGTGTCAAATGGGAATTAGCAGAATGTCGACATGATGATAGAAACTTATCTCAATGCTATGACTAGAGACCCAAGTCTGCAATCAGACTTTTAAACAAACACTTTATGAGATGTGATGTGATGAGCATGGTATCCAAAAATATTTTTAATTAAATGTAGGCAATTGATTAATTAAGTTGATTTCCGGTATTTAGATAGTGATTCAAGATTGTTTCTGGTTTTTGTTACCGGTATTGAAAAGTTGACAATTGAAGTGCTTGGTGTAAAAGGGTGTTAAGTTAAGTAACAATTTCACAATTTCGAGGAAAACACGTTCAAAGATTTGAACTTGCATTGCTTTCTATGGGTTACGTCACACATTTTGCACTGATAACTTTGCACATATTGTCGTTTTGTTCAAAATTATGCGTCGGAAGGTAGAATTGCACCTAACACATTCGAGAATGTGTCAGCTAACATTCTTCTATTCGACCTAACATTCTTAGGTCATTTTTGACAAAACTGTTGCGTAACCGAAATGTTACATTAAGTAAGTCCTTCAATTAGTTTTTGCAAGAAAACCTGGGTAAGTGTCAACTCTTCAGCAGAAGCGTTAACACTATGAGTTCAACCCATTGTTAACATTATCCACCGCTTATAAAATGGCTGGAACTTTTACTTATTCCGGAGTGAAAAACACTTTGTTTGGTTACTATCCCGAACAAGAGAGGTGTATGAAAGAATTTCTTTTACGGCCAATTCGCTTTCATGACACTCCCAGTAGGTGTTCTTTTAACGCGAAGCGTGGAGCAGCTGGGACACTTCGTAGGCGCCATGATGGATCACAACGTCCGTGGTGAACGATGCGGAACGTTGAAGAACGTGTATTTTCTAACACACTCGACATAGAAGGTTAAACCTTTGGTGGTCAACAAAACCCAACAATAATGAACTCACTCGAACACGTTTTCTGACCATTTTGTTTTGATTTCATAAACTTCCTCAAAGAACTTCCTAATACATTATTGGAACCCTCGAATTACCACTATCCAATTATTCCACTGAACTGTTCTCATTCATGTTTATTGGTTAATAAGCTTAGTTTAAAAAACTGTCAATTTTTTGGTTTAATTGTACGCATTTATTGGACGAAAAGACGTTTTCTGACATTTTTCAATTTAATCATATTTTGTCGCTAATTGAACATAATTGAAGGACCTGGTGTGAAATGGTGTGAAATAACATTTTTACAATTTCGAGGAAACAAAATTTCAAGATCTAAACTTGCCTTGCTGCCTATGGGCTACTTCACACTTTTTGCACTTAATAGCTTTGCACGTATTGTTGTTTCGCTCAGCATTATGTATTAGGAAGGAAGAAATGCATCTAACTGACTCGAAAATACTTGTAGGTCATTTTTAACAAAAAATGTTACTTAACACCTTTTTACATCAGGCCCTTAAATTGACTTCACTTATGTAAAGTGTCTCCTAACAAAGCTTTTTATACGGGCAACTCTCGGTTTATGATTATTTGCGAATTTTACGACTCATACAAATATCTCAATTTTTAAAACAAAAAATAAATCAATTTTATTGTATACGATAAATAAATCATCACTCACGGATAAGTTACATACAATATAATATAATAAAATGTATTGTATAGACTGTTTTATGTTTAGTACATGGTTTTAATGTTTTAAAATGGCTGTTAACGTATCGTAAAGAAAAGCAGCGTAAAGAAAAGCTCAGGAATGCAAGATATAAATAACAAAATGTATAACCACCTCCATAGTATAACTATAACGAACCACGTCTTGGAACGGAACTTGTTTGTAAAGCGAGAGTTGCCTGTATAGTCATGTAGGTCATAAAACTAAGAATTGGTATTTGTTATCAAAAGAGACCGATATGGACCAAGGTTAATTTATAGAAACCACTCGTGATTAAGTTCGTGACTATGTGAAAGGCTAAACACGAAGCCTTGTTTTGAAGTGTAGATCTAACTTGTAGTCAAGTAATGTAATAATGTTGATAATATTCGAAACGAATGACGTTGGTGAGGCTAATCCATTACAGCCACAGATTTTGACTTGCGATAGTTTCATTTTATAAGAGTTAAGCACTCAATATTGCTACAAATTGTAGTTTCTTGCAACGCTTGAGAAGTTTTTGGATCATTCAAAAGAAAATTTACCAACGTAGGGTTGACAAAAAAATGACGAGAAATTCTGTCGAAAGAGTTGTTTGAATTTGATGACTTTACATGTGTATATGGTGATAAGATGAATAAGATTTTGCTTTTGTTGTTATATGAATTGGAAAATCCGTTGGATGTTGCCAAAAATGAGTTCTTAAATCACAAAAGAATCGTTTTGGCGCTGATTTTGATTGCGAAAATCAACGCCAAAGGTAGTTTGATCTTCGGATTTTTGTAGATTTGTGAGTTTTTGTATGTTTTCTGGTTTAAAATCATCGTACTAATCATTTTTGTTTCGTAGTATGTATAAAATTATTTCTTAAATTCAGAATAACCATAAACGTTTTGCATGAGACATCACCTGTGTTGGTATCCGATTGGTATCAACGTTTGGTGCATTCAGTTTTCGTTTTTACTACAATTTAAAAGTACATAATATTTTTGGTGGTTTTAAAATTCGTGTTATGTAGTGAAAATAGGCTTTTGAAAATCAGTATCGGATCACAATTCAATAGAATCGTGGTTCTGTTATTGATTTTGAATAACACAGCGTATTTTACGGTTTGACTTCTGCACGCATTTGTTTTTCATTTAGCCAAATTAAAAACATAGTTCAGCGTGTCCAGATAATTTAATTACAATTTAAAAAAATTATCAAAAATACAACTGATGGTGTGGTTTGATATATAAAAATATATTAAGTGATATATTTTTTCATTATTAACGTTACTAATTAAATTTTTAATCTCTGAAATTTCGTACATAATAAAGAATACATATCAAGGGTTTATCTGCCTTGTATTGGTGAAACACTTTACATGTGCACCATTCATTACACGAATCAAGAGTGTATTCAATTTTTATCCATGTGCGCCAGAGAAATGTAATGGTAATAAAACTATGATCTCAAGTATTTGATGATCTATAAAAGCAGCATAAACTTTTGAACGCTGAGCGTTATGAAATTTGCACAGTTTATTCTGTCTGGAATTTCTAAGGTCAACGCAGCTATTTTCAGCTTTCTGTGTCATATCCCATTCGAGATAATGACACTTGGAGTTCGAAATTTCTCCGCTTAGTGGTTATGTCGATGATTTCTAATTAAAGAAGTATGATAGTAAGTAACAAATAACATTACGCTTTTCGAACCTATCGTTATGAAGGCCCTACATAAATCTTGCTATTGTTTCAACAATAGCATGGCGTATTTGTAGGTACTCGCAGTAAGAGC
>JAQIWH010005473.1:0-14579 GCA_034695005.1 Cryptops parisi | reverse complement strand
TTTTTTTTAAATGAAATTTATAACCTCTATTGTGTAATAGTGTTTTTAAAATAAATGCATATTAATGCATATTTTGGCACTTTTACATGCATAAATGGATGCATATTTCAGGCTTTATAAATGCATAAACATCCGGGCCCTAATTATCACAATCTAAGATTCTTAGCTATTCCAAACAAAACTAAGTGACATACGAGCCAACCGCTTCCCATTAGTTAACTCTATGGTAGTTACTTATAAATTGAATAAGAATTACCGATGATGATGCGCTTGGATCTCTTGCAGCAATTTCAATTTTGGTGGGACGGTTTCGTAATCTCTCCAGATGAAAGGTTTCAGAACCCTGCAAATGTACCACAAAAACCCATAAACGCTTAAAATCAGCCTCACAATGACACTTTTCATTTGCAAGAAAAATATGCAATAATCTACAATCGACACTTGAATGGAAGGGCTGCAAACAATATAATGATATATCACACTTTTTTCCAAAAATGACATTCTTACATCGAACTCTCCCTCAGTACTGGTTCTAGCTTAGTAACTTCACCACTTCCTAAATTTTCCACAACATGGCAGCATAATAGAGAGAATCACCTAATGGCTCAGTATGGTACACTATCGAGTTTCTCACCAGAAAAACGGTTCTCCTGAACAATTTCAAAAAATGTAATTTATCATTATAATGCCCGAAGCCCTTCCATTCTAAAGAGAAACGATTTCACTCGTCCTTTGCGAAAAATCAAACACTAGACAGATGAAGCGATCAAATGGTATCAAAAGGCTGATTTTGCCTAGCTTACCGTGCAGTGTAAGGACTAACAATGTTGTCTAACTGATGCTCATCTCGTCCAATCAGTCTTGTCAGAAACGTAGAGTGACGACCATCTCGAACATGAAGGGTTCGCATCTCAGTCTATGGAACAACATTGGAGTGAAATAGAATGAGATCTGTTAGTGTCGAGTACATTGAAATGGATTCATCAAAATGCACTAAATCATTGTACCTGGTATCTATCCAGCACGCGGTGTTCTCCATGATAACCGACGCTGCTTCGACCCTGGATGACAACATGCGTTTTTAAATAAGCAAATCCTCCCTATTTTTTTCTACATAATCCTCTTTAATCACAATGATCAGCATGAGAACAATACCTGGTTTTTCTGCTGAAAACTGAACCCCTTGAGCTTTAGAAGTTCCTGATCCAGATCGAACAAGGGCAGGTTTCGTTCCCTCTTGCTCTAAAACAAAAAGTTATTCAAAACAAGAGCAAAGTAAATTTTTCAGGCGAGTCAATTAAACACACAATTATCACCTTTCTAACTAACAACTTCCGCCTTAAAAGACGTGCTTCTGGACAATGCTCCATCGCCCACTGATAATGCTGCAGCTTTTCGAGCAACTCATGCTCTTCGTATACGCTTAGAGGCAAATGCCTGCAAACCAATCATGTTTGAAATGTTATAATAATTTTTGCTAAAAAAAAATCTAACAAAGGATGACTAATGTAAAATGTGAAAATGTTTTACCATAAAACAAGATTAGGGTGATCATCACAACTGCCACAAAAATTACCATAAGAGCTGTGGAAAGGTACCACATGTATGGGTATGCTATACCCATGGAATATAATAGTGGTATAATACCAGTTCAGGTTAGTTGAAGACAACCAAATTATTTCTGGGCAGTTGTCAATACCATCCCAAGAATGTTCAATGTGAAATGAGATTGCCAGGTCATTCTTAAGACCTCCCTATCACATGCAATTCTCGACGTGGAAATTTGTGACAAGTCGAACAATTGGCGCAATGCTGTGATGCCAGCTTTTTGCCCAACCAGTTTCCACTGTTTGAGCAAGAAGCTGATGTCATAGTGGTTCACAAACTGGTTGATTGCCACACCAAAAATTGGATGTGGCAGGGAGCCTTGACACGTATTTCATTGACAATGTATGAAATCCAGACACATTCTATAAAATGCCTATTCTTTTTGTCAATGTATGAAATGTCAGGTCAAATTTTAACCACAGCTGCACAAACACATCAAAACAAAGTAAAAAGTCCATATAAAACACGAGTCTCGAAATGCATACTCATTGGCATACCTAGTAATTATAAGACACTAGGCTTATGCAATTATATGATTTCCCCGTTTGATTTCCCTCATCTCAGAGGGAAACATTCACACACCTATATTCATACGGGTGTTTTTGTTTGCTTTGTCTGGTTGCGAAGAATTTATGGTTAAACTTTGACTAGACCTTTCAGAACACCCTGTATACATTTGTTTAAAAAAAAATGGAGCTGCATCTATTTTTCTTCTCATCTTCAATTACGCAAATTACCTGATCAAGATTTCTTTTTCGGGTTCTTCGGAGTTTCTCACATCACTACGCTGCTTTTTCCGTACATGACCAGAATCCTCAAATTCTGAAAACGAATTGGCACAGTCTGCTACGTCGGCATCATCTTGTTCGGCGATAGCACTCGTGTCGAATGAATTTTCCTTGTTCGGATGAAGAGGATTTGACACGCCACTGAATTTCTTTTTGGTCGCTCTTGTTGCACCCAGTTCAAGTTTCCTACAGGCACTGCTTTTGTTTTCATCTCCGAAAAAATTCATCAATTCCTCCACTTTGGGTGAACTTGGAAACATGATGGGTGAATTCAAACATGGATCGATTTCCAACTCTTCCAGATCCACAGTTTCATCCTTTAAGAGCAACTGTGGTATTGTCTCTACAACAAAAACAACAAACCAAACAAATAAACGTTTTCCTCAAATTCTAGTAGGTGAGTAAGTTGGTAGCAGCTGAAAATTACATGGATAAATCTGGTGCTCTGTAATATTGTAACATATAAAATGTTATATTTGCTCTGTAATATATACAATTATTGATGTGTCTACCACTTAAAAAACAAACAAACAAATAGATAAATAATAATTATAATAATAGTAATCACTAGCGGAAGAGATCCGGGTTCAGTGGCGCCACAAAGGTGCCATTTTGAAAACTGATGAAAATGTTAACACATACCTTCTGGCTTAAGATCCTTCTCAGTGAACCAGCTCTCATCACTGTCATCGCCAATGGTCCAGTCGACCGATGACTTGTTGCTGTCAGCTTCTTCAGTCATGCCATCACTCTCCCCTTGCGTGTGAGATAGTGCAGAATCAGTGGCTGCCAAATAGGCCAAATCCATTTTTTTCTGCTAAAAAATACATAAAATAAAAAAATGAACAGATAAATTATCCAAAGGAATATACCAGTATGCCCATGTCACATAATAATAACGACAACGAGTCTCAAAGTTAACCCCATCAGTATGGCCGGAACAAATCCCAAAAACATTCTAACACACTCTGGAGTTGGGATCCTCTTTTATTATACTCATCTTTATGTGCATTATACAAAAAGCCAGTTTTCGCAAGAAATATTGTTCGATACATTCCTTGAATGGCTAATAGCTACCAATATTATAATTACAGTGGGGTACCAACAATAATTTGCTATGTTACTGACACCCGACTACAAAGCTGATTGGCTCAAAGCACCACCCAATGAGAGTGAACAGCGCAAAGTTTGTCTTTCAAAGTAGATAGGATATCAGTTGCGGTCATTCAAAAGGCTTTTTAACTAGCCCAGGCTACCTATGTGCCTGTTGATTGACAGTTTTTTTTTTTTACTAGTATAGTATAAAGATCAATTCAACCTACAGCTTGATTCTCGGTGGCAATACGTGTTGAGTATTTAGAAGTATTTTGGCTCTTTCCAATCGATGAGCTAGATGAATCTGGATCGATCTTGGATGTTGTTTTCGCTCGTTTACAATGTTCCTGATTGGCTAGTGACTCTGAAAAAAATTTCCCATGTTCAATTTTTTTTACAGCCATCACTCACTTACAATTTTCACTTAGCATGACATTTTTAAGACTGCAGCTACCCAGTTTTATGATGTATATTAAACCAAATCCAGCATAGGGAGAAGTCATATATATATATATATACTACTATCTTACCTAAATTTAAAAATTCCATGGAATTAGGGTTAACTAATGCCCACCAGCCAGATTCTTTTAATTCTTGAGCCCCTGATTGGAAGTACTGAGGGCATCCTGTTGACAATGTGCCAGCCACAGTACCATGCCATGTAGTTGTTTTCTTTCTACACAAAAAATAAAATAAAACAAACCAGATTAATAAGATCAAGGCAACAACAACCTGGAAAAAAAACAACAACAAAAGTTTAAACATCAAGCTTTATGGAGCACACCAAAGACATCACAAACTGTGAGATTTTGCTACAGAATATAGTTAGCCACACTGCTCGCAAGCTCTTGTAACATCTAGCATATACACATATAACAACGTTTATACGTATAACATACGTATACACATACAACAACATTTTGTGCTCACACAGGCTCCTGTAAACTTTAATAGTTTTGTGCTGATAACTTCAATGACCTTTGACTTAAATTGTCAACAAAAAAATATAAATAAAACATGTTTCCTGACTTGTTTCTTGCAGATTTCGAAACGATGGCGATTTTTTACAATGATCATTGATAAATTACTGCATCCTCAAGCATGGTTTGTAAAAACTATGCATTTACTGGATTCATTTTACAGAGCCTATGCCGCTTGATAGGAATGTATGTCCAAAAAAATATTGGAAAAAATATATATATAAAAAAAGAATAAACCAGCCCACCTGGTAGGTCCAAAAAATGTGGTCCAGTGTTTTTCAATGAAACTGCAGATGTTTTCACGCCAACGGTAATAACCACATTTGCCACCTCCACGCAACTGCAAGTTGTACAAGGTGAGCAGAACGACCTGTATCCTGTCACAAGAGAAATGCGCAAGCAGTTAAAGTTAAAAGATTGCCAGCACCAACGTGGCTTCATGGAACCCATTGGTGCACGTGGAATAGCAACTTATGCCTCACCACTGCAATTTCATCCTGTTGTAAGACTCGCACCCACTGTCATTACAATTGGAGCATACAAAATGATACAAAGTGTCGCCCACGAGCGGCGAGGCTGGTCCGTTCTTCAAACATTCTGCCAAAATAAAACGTAAAAGCATCTTTGTCACAGAGTCTGAAAAAATGAAGTATGAAATACAAATACCAATACAACAATCAACAGGTCAACCCAGACCAGAAGATGAGTTTTTATACCATTAAGTTCCAATCTTTAATTACCAACTATTACTGAAGCTCGTTAATACACAACAACCGAGAAACAAGCAACCTAAATACTTGTCTGGCATGACAGAATGCATTGTGTGATCGATATGATGTGATTATGTTTGGTAGGACAGTAGCACCAAAATGGTCCCTGATCCTACCAAGCAGAATAGCCCCTACAAGGAGACAACAGGAACCACACCTGTAACTTGTCTCGTAACTAGTATTTGAGACATTATAGCGACCAAGTATTAAGTTACCAGTATGAAAGTATTTTCCACATTCGGCACACAAAAACATGAAAGGCATCGTTGGTCCACCGCAATAGCAGTTGTTCCTCTGCTGTAACGCTAATAACTCACTGACAGATCGTTGGCGGTCCATTTGGCATCAACTAGCACACACATAGAAATGGATCACTCAATATTATAAACTTATTCAAGTTGTACATTTAATTAAGTGTGCTGTTTTCTACAAGCAGGACACAAAAACAAACAAACCGCTTACTTACTTACTTACTTCGAACCCACTTCACCATCACGCACGAGCACGACGCAATCCTTTTTTGATGTTTAGTCTCTTCGAAAAATAACGTTTTTTAATAAAATAAAGTACCTTAAAGCATGCAAACAAATTTTAAACTTGTCTAGAAATTACACAATTTACCAAAAACGTACTTTTCAAAACATTTTATACTGGCCGTGTTCACTTTGAGACGCTCTTAGCGCGAAAACCGTCCAAATACAGTCGATAAATTTTGCAACTTACATAGACGCTATACATGTTATCGACTGTCTTTGAACGGTTTGTTGCGCTAGAAGAAAAGCAGAGTGAACTCGGCTAAATTATCTACGCTCCGCCCCCCGTAGTATCAAAATCTCGTAAAAAATGCTGCGTTCTGCGCATTCGCAGTTGTGTATCTTCGAAAAATGTCCAAATGCATTGGGTTTCGTGCTGGCGTTATCGTTTTCTTAGTTCCTCAGCAGCAGCAAACCACTAACTACGCCTACGCCTCACGGCCACTTCATTTTGGCCGAGTTGTTGTCGATGAATTGGTTCGCAATACTCGGTGATCAGCTGCAGCAGCACATGTATTAAGTAAGTAGCAGGCAGTTGGTTGCACTGCTGTGATCATGGTTGACTCGACTTGAGCGACTGGCTGCTTGCTACTCACTCGTCTGCTCTTTTCCTTGTCATCGTCATCATCATCTTCTCCTCTTCCTCCTCGTAACACATCCTTGTCCTCGATCCAGAGGAACCCTTGCTGGCTTAAAGCCTCCGTGTTTGGCAGTCGGGTTTGCTTTGCTATGTGATCTTTTTGGCATTTGTTGAGTAACTCACCATGGTGACCGAACAGTGGCAACTATAAACAGTTGGTTGACATCTTGACAACCCCTCAACCAACTACGTGTTGTGAATTTTATGTTCGTGTGTTTGGCAACAGGTAAATATCGGTTGATAGCAGTACAGAAACTAGTTGTTGTGTAACCCCTATAAATGAAACTAAACAGTGAACCAACTTAGTTGATTGCGTCTTATTCGAAAGAAGACAATTTTGTTGATGGAAAACGGGGAATTGTTTATTTTGTTGGTACAAGTTGTGTAGACAACCCCTACGTTAGATGATGAATTTATTGATTACCGAGCGAATAAGATGAGGGATGCAAACCAAACCATCTCAGAGCGTGAAGATCTCAAAAGGTTGTTGCCACTATTACCACTCTAGCCGAGTTGATAGTCATTCAAGTTCACACTAATTAGGTGTAATTATCACCTTGCACTTGGTTACTCATATACCAATGGTTTTAATGTCTCGGGTATAGTACATTTGTAGAAGTGGAACACCAACATGGGAGAAAACCCTGAGATGATGATACTATGCTAAAAGTACCATCTGAACCATCAATTTTGGGGTAGGAGGTTAAAAATTTGGTTACTTTACTCCTGCCTATTGCTCTTGGTACTTGATGAAATGAATCAGGATGAGTGGATCGATCCAAAGGTGGCATGTACCAAAATCTTATTTTAAGTTGTTTTTGTTTTTCTCAAAAAAAAAAAATTTTTTGTAATGAAAGGACAGGTGAAGTTGGAGGGCTCGGTGTGCAGTGATCGGGTAGCTCCATTTTTAAATTTGTAATGAAACTATTTGGTTCAATCCGCAATTTTTTCTACAGTCCCATTTTTCAAATCACATGTTGTATAACAACAGGGTAGGTAAGAAAGAGTGGTTAAACTACTCTCACAATCTAAACCAGCTGTTCTGAGCGGAGGTATTGCCACTGCAGCACAAAATTGGAGCTACCGAGCTCATCAATTGCTAGCAAGGATAGAAGACTGCTCTTCTATTTGTTAGATAACTGGATTAGGAATTGGGGTGACCTGTTAAGATGCATTTGCACTTAGGACGTAAATGTAGCGTGGTTCCACATAGCTTTCCATATAAGGATGATGGAATTAAATTCCATTTGAGATACAGTACAGTAATCAATTTATTTTCTGCCTAAAGATTTTATCCATTCAGTAGGTTTTAGAAAATGAAGCCTATCCCCAGTGAGGATCCCAGTAAAAGTGATCAGACCATTATGCTGGCTGAGGATCATTTCTCAGGTGCTGGCTTCAAAGATGGACTAGCAAAATAACGCTTTCAATGTTTTGCCAGTTTTTCTTGGATGCAAGGCGTCGCTTCAAAATGTCTTGTTTTTATCCTGTTAAAAATAAAAGGTGTCTCACCTTTCAAGTTGTTATTTGTTTGAAAAGGCTAGGTGTCATAGTGATGTAGTCTCAAAGATGTTTTGTCAAACTGTAGCAACTGATCGATCGTGCTTTTATATCAATAAAACTTTGTAGATTAATTAGTTTCGTTTTTTGTTACCTTATTTTCCTGTCTCTAAGTAACTTAAATGTTTGGCAATGGGCTAACTTTTGATACAGACTATTTACACAGTGAATAATTTGAATCACTGTGTAAATAGTGAACCAACTATCTTTCTCCAAGTAGTAGTTGTTGATGATGGATCTTAAATTAATAACTTCACTGTGGTTATTGGTTGGATACTTAGATCTGTTGTTTGTTTTTCGCAGATGAATTTTGATCTACACAGGAGTCGGTGTCAAGTCCATGCATGAGCAAGACTGTTCCCTTGTGTAACGATAGTGCTGTTCAACTTCGTTTTCTGTGTCCAGATGATTTGGGTGAAGTTAAATGTCTCTGCTCCGAGTGGTTTCCCATTAAGTAATTTCATTTTACCAACCATCTTAGAGCTTGCTTACTAATGTGTAAAAATAGCTATTGTTACAGAATTGAACAGTGATAAGATATCAGAAATTTATTTTAGCAACTAACTTAGTTTGTAGATTGTAAAGCTTATTGTAGTTGAGTTGTGTTCAGTCATGTGCAAGTAGTAGGTGACTGGTGGGAAGTTCTTCTTTCAACATCTTCAAGTTAATTTTAAAGTCTTTCATTACCAATGTTACACTTGAGGCTTGACACATGGAATTTTGACTTATTTTCTTTCTAGATATCCTGATAATTGGTACAAGGACATCACTTCCAACCCAAAGTTTTATTCTTTAGCAGCACTTTACAATCATCACATAATCGGGCTGATTGTGGCTGAAATTAAAGTCCTGGAGAAGTGTCACAAAGAAGTGTGTTGTGTTTTTCTCCTGTTCGACATGTTACTTGTTGATGATCCCTGGGTTACATATTACTCACGTTACTTATACCAGAACTTATTAAGTTAGGTACCCCCCCCCCAACTGGAAAGTAATAAGATATGAATGGCATGAGTGTATTGTTTTAATCAGTATTTTTCAAACGAACAACATTTACTTTGTTTTGTTTTTTTTCATTAATATCATAATTGAAAACTTGAGTGGGTTACACTCTTATTCCCAGTCATTCTGAAACATATATAGCCTACAGTACTAACTTGTAAATGTTATCCATGTACGAAAAAATAATATAACTCACTCAAATTTTCAGTTCATATTAAACAATGACACAACAAAGCAGGATCTTCCATTTTAATTCACTGCTAAAAGGTTTGTGAATTTCTATTGTTGATTGCTATGGCTGTTGTTTTTAACTAATCTAAACTGATGTCTAGGTATAGTTACCAGTCTAGGTTAGTTGGAAAAAAAAACAGCAATGGACCTTTCCTGTCGATTTTCCAACAATAAACTTGCAAAGGTGATGAACTTAAACGAAAGGTCCCAAAAAATCAATGAAGTTGACTTGTTTGAAAAATAATGATTCAAAATTCTATGGCCATTAGAATAGGGTTTTTTAAATGTTAAGATTTTACCAGTTTATGCAGATGTGTGTGGAGTAAAATACCTGAATAGTTACTAGTCTATGTACTGTACAGGATACATGCGCATAAGTTTCAGGTAGCTCTCAAAATGCAGAATTTTAGTTAGAGTGTGTAGTCTGTTCAGGAATGTAACCCGTATGTAACTCAGGGACTGCCTGTGTACATTTTGTTTATTTTTTTTTTGCGTTTGTTTTTCATCAGGATGAAGGAATTCTTTCTTCCAGTTTTTCACAAGATACTCAAGTAGCTTACATCTTAAGTTTGGGTGTAGTAAAAGATTATCGAAGAAATGGCATTGGATCTTTGCTTCTCGATAATCTCATCTCTCACCTTGGCTCTGCAGAGTGCACCCAGTGCAAAGCCATTTACCTTCACGTGCTTACATCGAATACGGCAGCCATCAAGTTCTATGAAGATCGGAATTTTAAGCTGCATACCTATTTGCCATATTACTACTCCATTGGTGGAATGGCCAAAGATGGTTTTTCGTACGTTCTTTACCTGAACGGTGGTTATCCTCCATGGACTTTCACATATCCTTTGCCAGACTTTGTCATAAAAATTAACTGCACTGCGATCTTATTTCTAATTTTTTGTAGGTACTTAGTCATGCTAAAGAAATAGAAGTACTTATGTGTTGAGCACTAGCCATTGGTACGAGGTGCTACATGTCTATGGACTATGGGTACCAGTTTATATTAGTTAAAACAAACAAAAACATTCATTTTTATGCTTAATGATAAGTGTTGTTTTTTAACTAACCTAAACTGATATCTATACCCATGCCTCTTCCATGGTAGTGGCTGGTATTTAACACATAGGTACTGAAATAAGCTATAGTTTGGATTACAGAATAAAAAAAAGTCATAACTCATTTTTATAACTATTTTTCACAAAGTTTATAGGTAAACTGCTTAATTCGGAATGTTTGCTTATTTCTGTTAATTTCTTTTACTAATGAGAATGAGCTTGAAATGGATGTATCCTTGACATTAACTACAGATTTCTTGAAGAATTGTTTGCGAATGATGTCAGGGGTCGAGTTGTGCTCTCTTCCGAAAAGACTTATTCGATGTCTAGGATCGGTGGTACGGCGAGCCATGCCTGGAATAGGGCGTTTTGTGCAATCGACAGCTGCTCTTTTCTCGTGAAACTCATTTGTACATGATGTAAATACGTATTATGCAAAAGCAATGTGCCAGTTAAACAGATACTAATGCAAGTTCACTAATCATCATCATCATCATCATCTATAGTGCAAGTGCGAACGAGATTGGGAAAGGGAGATATTGAAAAGCTGGTGCACAAAGATGCTATTGGTGAAAAGAAAACCAAATATTGTAGATACTACAATTGTATCAGTTTGGTGAGAAAAAATGGTGTCCATGTTAACTTTTGATAGACCACCATTTCATGGTTTGGTTGTATTTTGGGGAGAGGGAAAATCATGTTTTTGATTAGTGCAAGAATTTGAATGACATGTGGACAAGTGACGAGTGATTTTGTCATCAAAACTACTGCAGGTGTTTTTGTTTTTTCCAACAAACTTAAAATGTTCAATTGCAGTCTTTTAAGGTCGTGAAATTGCTGCTACACTTTTCATCAGTTGAGCTTTCTTGAGGATTGTACATTTGTATTGTTAAATATTTTGTTCTTTGTTTGCATATATGATTTGAATCACTATTATCACACTATGTAAGATTTCGTTTTCTATGATGCCAATTTCATATTCTTTAGTGAATTGTTGGATGGGTATCCCAGTGATGCAGCCAATGCTACAAACTTCCAAGTTTTTTTTCTGAGAAGAGCTGTAGTTAATGGTCAACTGATATGTAACATCAAGTTCTGTACATTTGTATTAAGTGATCTCTGAATGGTGAAGTTTCTGGAACATCATGTTATAAAATATGTTAATTAGAGTGGTTTCTCAGGGTACTTATGTGAGAGCATGTTGTAGTTTCCATATCCAGCCGAGTATTTTCCACGAAAATCTATCAATCGTGAACCTGCTGAAGAGGAGCAATTATCCATGGAAGAAAAGTGGAACCTATGGTGGAACTATACCCAAGATGACAAATCTGTAGGGAGCTTTGTACAAAAATAGCCACTTGGTATTGTTTTAGGCAGATGGTTCCAATCATGAATAAATGGTATACTTTTTGGAAGTAAAGTGCGTTTCTTCAAAAACTCATTAGTATGTATATTGTGGAACATGGCAAGTTTTATATTTAGTTGATCATATACAGGGTGGTTCAAAAGTTTTAGACACACCCCATTTATTTTCCTTTTGTTTTATCTAGAAATGGCATGTCATGTACACACTTGAATGCAAATTTTCTTACAAAACAAGTGTACTAGTTTCAATCAAATTTGGCTTGTTTTGGGGCATGGTCACTCGCTCGTGGTCTCTTAACAAGCTTGATTTTTTTTTCGCTGATTGTTCCAAGATACTTGAACCAGATTAAGAATTTTACTATTTAATATTTACAAACTAGAAGTGGACCCGTGCCAGGCACGGGAAGGGTGTTGTTTTATTTCATTGTTTTACTTTCACTTCCAACCAACTCCTTCTAGTAGCACAAACTGGAACAAAACGGGGCTAAAGCGTGATTGACACACACACATATAGACCTGGCCTGTTCTTATTAAGATATCTATTTTGAAGGATTCTGAATTCAGCTGAGTGATTAGTTTTTAATAAATTGTTATTTTTGGTTAATGATGGTTTAGAAAGTGTCAATCCAGGGATCGGAATCCACAATATCTTTGAACCAGCTTTATTATGCTTTATATTATGAAAAAAAAAATTTGTCGTTTAGCTTCTAGAATAATAATTTTTATTAGTTAAATAGGTTGTATATTAAGTCATCCCCAAGAAATCATGTTGGTTCAATTATACAGGTGGTGTCAAAAAAAGAATGGAATGTTCGTTTGCAACGTTGAGAAAAGCTGAAGATTGGGAAAAATGTATGAAGAAAAATCAGAAGAGCACCTGGTTCAACTGAAAACAAGAAATGTTTAAGAAAGCCCACAGATGCCTGGAGTTCTTGTTGCAGGTGGTACATTTGTATGGCTGTGTGAAATCTGGTGAATTTTCAAGACAGGGAAAGAAGGTAGACACCCTTGCTTTTTTTACAAGGACACGGACTGACCATATGGCTGTGTCATTTGGCCCTTAACCTTTATCAAATCGAGCAGTACAGGAATGATGGAAAATAGTGTTTTCTGAAGCAGGAGGAAATGGGGAACCTTCTGGTTAATTTTCAGGACAGGGAACAGGGTTTTCCTCCTGTGTGAATTCTGATCAATTTTCAAGATGGAACACGGTTTTTCACCCATGTGAATTTTAAGACAACCCCACATTAACTTCATTTTTGCAGGCGGAACATTTTTAAGGATTTCGACCGTGTGAACTTGGAAGATAGGGAATATTTGTAAAGTTTTTCACCTGTGTAAACTCTGATCTTTCAATTACTGGTGTGAACTCCGATCTTTCAAGCTATATGATTAAGAAAAGTTTTAGTTGTAGTTCGACCATCAACGGTTTTTCTTCTGTGTGAACACTGATCTTTCACGAATATGAATAAGAAAAACTCTTGTTGCAGGTGGAACTTTTGCGAGTTCTATGAGAACAGAGATCATTTGTAAGGTTTTTCTCCAGTGTGACTTCTTTCATGAATGTTGACATTTGTAAGGTTTTTTGCCTGTGTGAACTGATCTTTCAAGTGATATGGATCAGAAAAGTTCTTCTTCTTAGTAGAACATCTATAATATTTTCACCTCCGAATTCCATGATGAACGTTCAGGACAGAACATTAGTAAGGTTTTTCCCTGTGTGAACTCTTGATATTTCACCAATATGGATAAGAAAATCTTAATTGTTACAGGTGGAACATTTGTAAGGTTTTCACCCTTGTGAACTCTGATCTTCCAAGCTATAGGATATGATTAAGAAAAGCTCTTGTTGCAGTTCGAACATCTGTATGATTTTTTACCTCTGTGAATTATTAAATGAAGGTTTAAGAAATAATACATTTGTAAGGTTTTTCCCCAGTGTAAATCTTTCATTAGTGTTCAGGACATTTGTAAGGTTTTCACCTGTGTGAACTCTGGTCTTTCAAGCGATATATACTATGTGAATTCCAAGTTGAGGATAGAGAACATTTGTAAGGTTTTATCCTCTGAACTCCGATTTGGACAGAAGCCTGCACGAACTCTTATTTGCAGGTAGAACATTTGTAAGAACTTTCGCTGGTATGAACACTTTGATGAATTTTGAAACCAATGCCTGAACAAAGGTTTTATTGCACCTCTACTCTACTAGTGTGAAAGAAGCCGAGAATTTCAAATTACCGGTATGTCCATTTTTAAGAGAGGTTTGTTGAGGTGAACTAAGAGTTATTTTTTTTTGAAAAAATTTAATTGATTATTAAATGTATGTAGATAAGTTGAGGAAATTAATCGGCTTCGGTTAGTATTAAAATTAAGTACTGTATATAAGTCCATGTTCAAAATTTATTAAAATTAATAAATACCATTGATCTTGATTTAGTAAATATTAAAATGTGACTCATGTTTATGCCTTTTTGAAATAAGACACAAAATTGAACCTTTGCAGCCAACCATGGTATGGTATGGTATGGTATGGTAAGATAGATTCTATAAAATTAAAAAATCAACAAATGGTTTGATACCAAGTAGTAGTGGTGTACGTACTGTACGACCTATAGCAAAGGTAGCGAAATCATTTTTGAATTGAAACTTTCATAGCCAAAGGCTAAAAGATACACATTTAGTACCAAATTTCCCCGTTTCCCACTCAATGGTATCAAAGACTGGAAAAGATGCACGGGTGGAATTTAGATGAACGAGGTATCACACCTGGACCCAAAAGCCAGGAGAACATGGGTACTCCCATATAGTTAAAGTACCGGTATTTGCATTGATTATTTTTTTTTGGTCCTTTCCGGTAAGAGCGGGACCCAGTGTGATGTTGCTATTTGCTTGTACTTGGTTATGGGTTTATTTTGCAAGTTAGGTTAGGAAAAACAAAGAAACGTATTAAAT
>JAQIWH010005472.1:0-14581 GCA_034695005.1 Cryptops parisi | reverse complement strand
TATTATATGGAACTCTTTAACACGTTTCATTTTTTATAGAAATTAAAATTGCAATTGAAATTAATTTATTATTTAATAAGATTTTCAAAAAAAAAAAAATTTAAAAACTATGCTGCTTTTAACAGCAACGCGTTAGGGCTCAGCTAGTAAATTTTATTTGCCGAATTTCAGTAAACTGAATAGTATTTATACTGTATATACAAGTATATTAGTATACAGGATGAGTCAAAAGTATGATTCCATGGAAATATTATAAAGGCTATTACAAAGACAATTTTGAGTTTTGGCTATAATAGCACCTTCATAGGGCTGTTTGCAATGGTGTTATTTGCATTGACCTCGCATTGTTACAAACCAGAAATTGCATTGTTACATTGGGAACTATGAGTCGTAGCTACCGAATCATATTTAGAAAATTGTAACCATCACTCATTTAGTAAGAATCCACTTTGTTTTATTTATTATCAACAATACATCCGAAATAAAAATTTATACAACAATAGAGAGTAAAAACCATACTGTCCGTACACAAACTTCTCTGCAAGTCACAATTGCTATTCAGTGGAGTTATTTTACTTCATAGTTGTTATGCATCTTTAAATTCGTATTTAAATTAACCATGCAACAACCAAACTAACTCCACTGCATAGTAGGAGTGACTTGCTGCAAAGCTGTTGTAAGGGCAGCAAGCTTTTTACTTTTGTTGTATCAATTTTAATTTCGGTTGCATTATTGAAAAAAAAAGTGGATTCTTACTAAATGAGTCGGTGGCTACAACTTTTTAAATACGACTTAGTAGCTACGACTCATCGTTTCCAATGTAACAATCCAAAACCATCATTGTCAAGAGGTTCTATTATATCCAAAACTCAAAATCGTCATTTTATGATGGTTTTTATCATATTTACATGGAACCGTACTTTTGACTCGCCCTGTTTATATTGTATATAAAATTTGCTTAAATCGAATATTAAATAACTCAAAGATCGCATACAATATAAATCATATAAAACGAAACTATGTGTAAAGCGTATTCTTAAAAAGCATTTTTAATCTAATTTTTTAAAAAAATTGTTATTCTACGATAGTCTATTTGTAGTCAGACAATCTACGTTGAACTCGTTTCCATACATCGACGATACACAGTTTGACATGTTGAATATACACGTGGCTGATCTTGTGGGGATAATTTTGAAAGGTTGGTTGTCGAGTTGGCGTGGCGCAGTATGTTGTAGTGCAGATAAGATGGGTGGGAGGGAAAAATGCCAGGTGTTAATGTTTCCACTGTGGACCATTTCCACCCATTTTCTCGTGACAATCTCTGATTGAACCTGATGGCCACCCTGCATCTTGCCCCAATTACTGCACTTTTCTCTGCCATTAAGGGGAAGAAGCTAATAAATAGTGTCTCAGCTGTGTATGTATGTAACAGCAACAACACATTGTGTAGTAGTGAATTGCATTCTTCTAATTCGATTTGTGTTTCCTTATTTTTTTTTGCAGTTACAGAAAAGGAAGTGAAGCAATGGTAAGTCCTTTATAGTTTTCTTTATTCTCTCGCTTATTTTTGTTGGTCGGAATTACACGTGGATTATTGTTCCTGTCATACAAGGCTCGTATACCACGCTGTGAAGATGTATGGGTTGTAATAACTAGTGGAGGGGGGTCTTAATTTTTTTTTGTGTGCGCGCGTTGGTAATTAATTTCACGTGTGCTTCATCGGATGGTGTTGTTGATACGTACTAACCTGTAGCTGCTGCCGAGCAGAACCTGTGGCGTTTATGCGTTGCTGTAGCACGGTAATAATGAGTATGTGGGGACAAAAAAATGGAGTTTGTCCCCATCGAGTGAGGTTTGGTTCTATTTTTTGTCGTTACGTTCATACGATTTTATTTTATTTTGTTGATAATGCGTATAGACGTGACGTTGGAATTACTGTAAAGTTGAAGTGGTGGATTGTCATAAGACTGCAAAATTCATTTTACACGTCAAACCTTTTCAATCAAATTCCATCGATTTCAATTGTTTTTCTGACGTCATACTACACCCATCTGGGCGCGTTTTCAGTGCCTTTGTTGTGTTTCGTTGTTTGACCGAAAGCACGAAAACGCTCCCGGACGTGTGTGACGTCAGAAAAACAGTTAGAATCGATGGTTATTTGGTGACTTTGCCTTAGTTAGAAGCTGCTGTAGGATTCAATTTAAAAATGATAAAATGCACCTAACATAAGAAGAGGACACTGTTTTATAAACTGCTCTTTGTATATTTCATGTTTAAAAAAAGTTTAGTTTGCTGATCATCTTTTGGCTATGCATCATTCATTACTCGTTTCCCAGCATGTTAGTCATCTGTCATGTCATCATTACCTGATGTCAGTGAATGTCACTGTTTTTTTTTTGTTATTTAAATATTGATTTATCGAGAACATTGATTAATGCGCGCATCGTTAAGTCGACCAGAAAACAGAACAGTTGAAATGAAGCATTTTTTAATAAATGACCATGATCTACTTTAATTTTATGAAAAACAGAGTTTATATAATTTGACATGCTATATGCAATACCTCATCTTGACGACATTGTTTGTTACTCAGCACAAATCGGTTATTCCGGTAGGGATTGATGATTAATAAAATTAGATATACATGTAGAAAATATTAATTAAAAAAAAACAAAACAGTGCAACTAATAGGTAGGAAATATCTGTACCTTATGATTCGAAATCTTAAAGTGATGGTGGAACAATTTTATTATTAAGAAAGTGAAAAGGGGTCACGTGATGTACTACGTATTTGCGTGCTAATGACTATGATTTACTGCGACAAAGATTTTATGGTAACGTTTTTCTTTGGACGTTAATATAATACGTAGAGCTGCTGCCAGAATCAATATTTGCACAATTTTTTTTAAAGAAGTATGTCAACATTATTTTTTGGTTGGCTGTGTCGAAATCGACCCAATTTATTGTTTTGGGTAAGAACTAATTTGCAAGAGTGAATTTTTAAAATGTTTTAATTAAGCAATATCTGTGTGTGTGTCATTGGAATTAACCATTGGAACCGCCTTTCAGCTCTCAAAAGAACTTGGCACCAACTTTTACGAATTATCTTTGTTTAAATTGCAAGTCTGGAGTGTCTTCTTCGATTGTGCTTGTTGCGCATTTCAAAGTGCCATGTTCTTTATTGGAAGGAGGAAGTTGCCATTGGAGGCGGTCTTCATACTTTTGGTCGTTAAGTCTTGGAATCTTTTCCTCTTCTTTTGGAGAGTCCTTCGACGATGACACGGTTTTAAAGTTTCGCGGTAATCTTTTGTTGTTTGCATCAGATTTCATTAAACTTAGTGAGCCGCGAGAATCCGAAGATTGTTCCGTATCTGAAACGGTAGGCAAAAGGTTGCCAGCTTTCCTTTGTCTCGATATCCTGTCTGTTAGGCGAAACAATTCGATTTCTATTATCTAGAGTGGTTCGAAGATAGGGTCCTTCCGATGAAGTTTGTGCGTTCTTTTACTTCCCAGTCCGAAGAAGCCTGGTGGCGATATAGGAAAAGAAGTGAATGGATCGCTGATGATAGAGCTGATAACTTGGCAAGTTGGAGAATAAACCGCCAATACGATTGAGGCCACTCTTCACTCCTTCGCACGCATACTTATCAAGGTTGTTTTTTTTTATCGATTCCACAGTCTTTTTTTGAAGAATCTCACAAGTCCTTTACAAAGAATGGCAATTTCCATATAAAGCGTCCATGATACTCGTTACTAAGTTGCTCATGGTTGTAAGACGAGATGGTCTTCTCACTCTTCATTGGTGTGTCTCATTCTCAAAGACTCTGTGCAAAGGGTGTGTTGGGACTTGGCCCAAGAATCTATTGCTTTTGTTGTGGAACATCTTGAAATTGGAAGTGATAGAAACCGATCCTTTGATCACCCCCCAAAAAAGTAATTTGCACACCAGTTTGGCAGGTTGTATTATCGGTTCTTTTCTAAGCAAATACCAATGCGAGCTAAGAGGCTTTTCTCGGAACATACCATTTGCACAAGCTTGCCTCCCACTTTCCATCTCGAAACTCTTTTTCTTCAATTAAATGTAATCGGTTTTCACACCAAATGACACTAGATATCGACACAGCCAGCATGGATCGTGTAGTAATAAATTGCCTCATTATTTCCCTGCAGTTGTTCAACCTGTCATTGGCGTCTTTGTCTGCATTCGATTTCAATGAATTACCTCCGACTATCGATTTCCTACCTTGAAAACTCAACTCGACACCCTGTAAACTAGCTAAATCAGCTGACTGCACTCTGGCATTTTGAAACGAGTTGTCGTTCACACTAAAAACTTATTGCGACTATCTTTTTATTTTAATACTAAACCTTGATCTGATTAAGAGATGTGCGTTATAAGTATTGAAGTGTAATGACAGATAAAAGCAGCACCACGTGGTTTACAGTGCCATTTAAGTTTACGTGAGAGAAAAACAATGTGAGAGAGATCATTTCGTACTTGGATTAGGCCGTGGTGTTAGAAGACCATTTTTGTAGCAGATTGCACATCGTTATTTAGCATTAAAATTTTTTTACGAGTTTGGTAGCGTTTGGAGTCTACGATGTTAAGGACCAAATGGCGTGCTAGGAACTTTTATGGTATTAAATGATAGTTGGTCGGCAAACTATACAAGTTAACTGCAAATAAACATATTTTTTTTTAAAACGCGTTTTTGTTAATAGTACATCGTGTAAGGCTCTGACGGCGTAGTAATCGTTGTTATTCAAACTATTCAGTGTCCAGCACCGACTGAACTGCTTCATATTGTCACACGGACTGCCCCGTGAGCTGTTGAGCCCCGAGTGGCCGGTGGTGTTATTTGAGGAATGTTAAATGAAAATTGTGTTCATTACACACCTGTGCTACAGTCGCGCGATCCACTTTAGTCTTTGCATTCGTTATTAATCCAGTTTATTACGAGTGTGTCATGTACACAGTTTATTTTCAACTTTTCACAAGTGGGATCGTACACAGCACTTGGTCACGCGTTGAAACGCTAGGCTGCAAGTAGTTGTAATGTAGTACCAATGTGATGTAGCTACTGGAAGGACCATACTTGATAAGCGACAATTAATTAGGCTGATAAGTGGATTATTTATGAACATTGTACGAATGAGGTCTTGCTGCCAGAGGGTCATGGTGACATGGTTGGCGTGTTTTAGTATTTCACGATTAACGTTAGCTAGACAACCCAATAATGGGAGATAACTCAGAAATCTAGAAAGTATAAGTGATAAACATGCATCCAAATAAATACTTAACCTATATCAGCCAAAATTATATTTCTACTTGTTTGTGTCAGTAATGACGAGTTTGTAAAAGAGGTCATCGAAAAACGAGTTTTTTTAATTACTTGTTAAAGACTTAAGAGCAAACTACTGCATAACATATGTAAGTACGGTATTTATTGTTTTATGTGAGTTTAAATTAGATGATGCTGTTATTACTGGATCTTGCTACCAATTTTTCGTAGCGTAGTAAACCCTAGTCCTTGGTTAACAAAATTTAAATTCACGCATGTCTTGTTTTATGATGAAGTTCTTTGTTTGAGAGTGTGGTTAATAACGGGGTACATGCAATGACCATGAGTCATAAAGTACTAGTAAGCCACTTTAAACGTACATAACCTTTTGTCTCGTCTTAGTGAAGACATTAATTAAAAAGCATGAAAATTTTAAGCAGCAGTTAAAATTGGTGAACCACAAGGATTTATTTCTGTTTGTCTTTGCCGTGTCTTTTGTTACTCTTCAATCCCTGAAGCTGCGTGTGTTCCAAGTTCCATATTTTAATGATTCATCTCGCCTCGAGAACGTTGGCGTGGTCAGAAGCGAATAGGAGCAAAAAACCCAAGCAAACTTCATGGAAGGGCAAGCCAAAGTTAAGAGGTCCAAACGAGCATCCAGAAGCTTGTTAAATATTTTATTTCTTTCGTTATTTGCGCCCTGCTCATTTCGCTCCAGCAGCAAAGAGCGCTATAGCGGGTTCTCTTTTCTCTAGAGAGCCAGTTTAATACGCATTTTCTCCAAATTTATAATCCCTGCCTGGTTGGAGAAGAATGGGTGGGGAAGACGGGGAAAAAGCGGTGCGATGCGGGTTGAGAAATGGGATTGTGCTGTAGAGTCACCTTAGATAGCTCGTGTGTGGAGTAGTAGTAGAAAGAGGAGAGTGGGCTGAAGAAATTCGGAGGAGTCACTCATCGCTCTTGCTGGCAGAAGAACGATGGCTGAGAAGGTAGTAGGCATATAAAAGAATCTATTTTGCCCCTGGAGCGATCGGGTTTCAGTAGCTGGGAAGTAACGATGTGTGTGGGTGGGGGTAGGAGGTGTGTGGTTCTTCGGCTTAGTGTGTAACAGGAGCAAGAGCATCAGCGCGCACTTGACGAGCCTAATTGAATTTGAGGCAAGTTTTCTACTCGTATAGGACTTTTCATCCCCAGAAGCAGCTGCTCGAGTGATGAAAGGGCTTGAAGAATGGCAGGGAAAATATTAGGCCTTTGCTTTAGAGGAAGAGACAGGAGAGAAAAATCACACACTACGTCATAACTCAGGAAATTTTCTTCAAGGCGCTCGCGCAGTTAGTGACAGGTCCAAAGAGCCCTCTTTTCACCACCAAATCAAAATGATGGAAAAGCTCCCGAGTTTTTCATGAAGAACAAGCGGATTAATTCATAATCCTCGCTGAATTTTTCAGTGTTGAAGGAGTGTATAGAAAAGTGAAAGTGCTCAAATTTTGTACATTTTGAAAGGTTTCCCCCATGATTTTGCACTAGTATTAAAATTGAGTCTTTTCCTTATTTAAATTGAGTTTATAGCCTACAGTTTGTTTTCTGTTATTGAAATGTTGCAGTTTGTAATTAGATTTGAGATACAACAGCATTTAATATAAAGTTATACAAGGTGCTTTTTCTCAAGTTAGACAGGGGGACATCTTGCCTAGTATAGCAACCACAAGTCGTTGCTCCCAAATCATATTTAGGAAGGGGTAGCCAAGGGTCCTTCATAATCCAGCGATTTATTTTTTACAATTCTATCGAAATAAAAATTCAATCAACAACAGTGTTTAAAAGGCACCATGCTGCTATAGCAGTTTCACTGCAGATCACTCATACTATGCAGCTGAGTGATTTCGATAGATTCATAGAACTTCAGATAGGTGTGCAGCTTTTGATTTTGAATTTCAAGTCAGCAATAGTTGATGCCATGGATATAAAAAATGTGATTAATAAAAAATGGGTATCAACAGGTCTGAATTGTACATTGGCATAGAGAAAATGATTAGATTTTTTTTTTTCCTTTTGCTTAGAAAGATGCCGAGTCATTCGTGATATGAGGCTTGTTGCATGAAATTTTAATAATCTCCACTTCAACTTGGGAGCGAGATTAAAAATTTCAGATCGACATAGAAGCTATAAGACATCATGAGTTACGAGTTCAAACGGTTCGGAAACTACGTTTGTGCGGTTTACAAGAGTTGAGTTAAGAATTGATTATTTGTTTTTTTTAAATGGTGCAGCTTGAAAAAGTTTTTGCGTAAAACTTTTTTGCGTTCAATATTCGTCATCCTCCACTCCCTGTAAGAATTCGCAATATTTGCGGATTTTAGTTTTTGTTTCTCCTTACAATTCCTTCGCCTTTTTTCTTCTTTCAATCTCGTGCGGTGGCGGCGGCTTTTTTCGCAGCGCGTGTGTTCTATTTTTTTGGATCGGACCGTGGCAGATCGTCGATACGCACCAGAAAATCAGCTTTGCATACAAAATGTGTTAGAATAATGCTTTTTCGTTTGAAAAGTGATTTTTGAACGATCTACTGTTTATGTTGATCCACCACTTTTTCTTCACTAGTTAGTTAATAATAACTAAAAAAAAAAGCTTTGGTATTGTACTTTAATGGGTTGTCGAAAAAATTCTCAAGTACTAAGTGAATTTTTTTTTGGTCGCAAGATGTGCAATTCATTTCCAGACTGAGATCGAATTTAAAGACACAATACGTCTTGTATTACAAAAAATCGAGTTTTGTTGCTGTGTATGATGATAAGGCGAACCATCTTTCTAGAGAGAGATAGAGATCAAAGTGGAAGTTTAATAGGTGAAGTTTTGTCTCTTAAGTTGCATCTAAAGCCAGGGTTGGGCAAAAAAAATCGATGATTGAAGCGGACGGAGTCTTCAGTTAGGTCGTCGCTTCTTAGTTTTGCAACGAATATCGCTTCCAATCCGTTTGTGTCATGCAACTCGATTCACTCCAATCAATATTTTCTTTTGCACTTGCATTCGACATGCAAACTTGGTTACCGTGCGCGAGTTATCTAGCAGGTGTGCAAGCGGGGGGCTTAAAACATTAATGAAATCTGTCTCTTCTGTCGCCGAATTGCGAGTACATCGAGGTGATAAGGCAATGGAAATCATTGATAATCCGTCGTAGCATCGGGTATGAATAAGCTTTTAAGGACCATTTGGAAAGTAGAAACTGTGGCTAAACTGTATTGATTAGACGGATTCAAGTTTTCAGGGAGAGAGGGAAGGCCATTCTTCGCAGTCTCCAGCTCAGTTAGACAAACAATGTCAATGTTAGTACTCACTCTCTCTCTCTGGTAGCACACACCAACCGACTTTCTATTCAACTTCCACTGGAGTTTATTCGAAATCACATTTCCAATGTGCGACAAAATTTGTTTTGGTACCAAATTCGTATTTTCTATTGTGAAGAAGGTTTTTTTTCAATACTCAAAAGAGTTCCAACACATCCGTAACCTAGTTTAACTATCAAAGAGGTTGAAATGGCACATTTTCTTACTGTATTTTCATTCGCTTATTTTAACGTAGAAGCAGATTTGTATTTTTATTTCGGTTATCCGGAATTATGTTATCCTTCGCTGTATCTGACCTGTCAAGTCGTCGTGCGAATGCTATGATCTACTCAGTATGAAGTTAAGATATGATTATGGAAGTTACTAATCTCTAATACATAAAAAAAAGGATTTGGGTTGTTTGTTATGCATTCATTGGACCAAACATTTTCACAGTTACTCTTTAGGAAACAGCGGAATTCAGCACGTTTTGAACAAAACTTTTCAAAATAAGCCTATTTGCACTGAATTCGCTATGTTTTGGAGCAAAACATATCGAATTAACTGGTTATTCTCCTACCCTACTCTCTTGTCAATGTACCGTTTCCTAGCTAGATCCCCAACTTTGTTCCCTAACTGATAGCATTACTACAATGCTAACATGTGTTTCTGTTCAATTCTACATTTTGCTGTATGGCCGGCATTGTTGTTGAAAAAGCTATTTATTACGCAATCACTCGTGCAACGCTGAGTGAATCAGCAATTTCACTGTATCGTATTTATTATTTGTAGGCCTATGTGTTTTAAAACATTTGTTTAAATCAAATTTTTGTTTAATATCTAATTTAATGTTTAATATCTAATACTCACCCGTGTAACGCCGGGTAAATGAATTCGTTTCTTATTAAGTAATGGCACCTTTCATGAACATGTCCAATAAAAAGTATGGCACTGTCATTGTTTCCATTGATGCTTACGACTCGCGACGACCAGATAAAGACAAAACCAGGCTGAAAGTGTTGACCATGTTACTCCAAGTCATAAGTAGAGTGTTATACTCTTCTCTTTTTCATTTATCATATCTCGTTCATATTATCCGACATTTTGGTTATCTGGCCGACTTTCAGTCTTATTTAGGCTTGATAAAAGTCACTTTATAATCTATTGTATCTTTGATAGTTGGTCTTACTTTGAGGCTTCACTTCAGTTAAATGGAATGCAAACGTGTGATTTCGACGATTTGAGCACAGCTCCGTGTTGAGACTACTTTTTTTTTCTCATTCTTGTCTTTAAGCACGTGCTTAACTTTTTGCCTTATTTTATATCACATTTATTTTGTAGTTAATTTTTGAAAACAACGGAATCTTGTAGTTTAATTGGAAATAGCACTTCCCTGAAGAGCATGTCTTCAGCCAACGGAAGTCGTTCTCTCTTTTGCTCACTACCGTTTTGTCATTTTGCGGAGCTTATGTAGTGTAAAAAGAATTTAATAATGTCAGATGCTTTCGGATTGTATATGACACTTTTTTTTCTTTTTCTTTCCTCTCGAAATAGCCTTCGGTGTGAAACTTTTATATCTATTTTCTTGAAGATGATGTTTTGCTAGGGTTAGAAGTTGATCATAAATTATTGCATTTCATGCTGTCTTCAAGTTTTGAAATTTAATTTTGGAAAAGTTTTTTTTTCCCCTTTAAATTGGATAACACTTTTTTTTTCTTTCTCTTATTATTGATCTTCCTTTCCTAACTGGTAAAGGATTGGCTGGTGGGATATTTTCTAACCCGATTGCAAGCTGTCATTATATTTCTTTTCATTCCTGCACTCATCCTGGGTGCAGTTTCAGTGGCGATGAAATTGGGCTGAGATTGAGGTTGAGATTGGACATGAACCGAGCCACTAATGTCCACATTGATGACGACGAGAGAAAATCCAGCCGTTGAAGGCTGTGTGTTGTAGGGGTGAGAAAAAGTGTTAAATTTGATAGCTAACGTCTAGCACTTGCACGGTGAAAGGGATCAGAAAGGGTGTCGGAACGACGATGGAATGAAATGAGGAATTGGTGCGTCTGCTAGCTAAAGGATTGGATGTGTTTCTCGAAATGTGGGACTACCTGTTGAGAGGATTGAAATGATTAAGCAGACATTTCAAAGGATGCTGAAAACGAAATTATCCTTGTTTTGGATTTTTTTTCAGTCTATGGCTATACTGTATAGAGTCCATTGCAACTGTTACTTAGTTGAATTTTGTAATCTCTTAATTCTGCACTGCTTTGAGTTTTTTGGTTAAATGTTAGCAGGTTCTTGTTGTTGAAACAAAAAAACTGCCCTTGTTTCGGGTTTCAAGTCAAAAGTAAAAAAATAGCAATAATGTCCATAACCACTATTTGGGTTTCTTTGCTGAATTTTGAAATCTTTCCCATTGTAGGTGTATTGATTGATTTTCTCGTTAAGTTTTGTGTTCATATACAAAATATAAGAGAGATATCGCTTATATGTTACTAAAAGACTCCAATCTGCGTGCTTGCGTTTCCTTTTCAATCCGACTGCGTAAGAAGGGGAATTATGTTTCTCGGTTGTATGTATTGTTTTATTGTTAATTTCACGTCAACGATGAGACAAAGTACAAAGTAAAAAAGGCTATGTGCCATGCAAAATATGTGTGAACGTATTTTGCATCCCCAAACATCCCCATTTTGTATGTGTCCATCTGTGCTTATTTTTCTTTAGTCCCTCCTACAGGCCGATCGGCTCGATGGATTTTGATGGATGAGGTGTCTATGGATTTGTCTTAGTCTTCCGTGTGTCACTGGATATACGCCTTCATTAAAAAACCAATATACCATATTGCCACAACCTAAAGAATCAAAAGTTGTCCAAATCTTAAGTGTGGGGTATCAAAATGTAGAGTTTGACGAGAAGATTCTTAAATATAAGATAATTTTACAGGCTATTTACTTTGTTAATATTATTCTTTAGTTTCTCATGCAGGCTAAACGGATTGATGGATTTTCGATGTCGATGAATTTATCCTAGTCTCACGACTGTCACTGAGTATTGTCGTCAATTAAAAACCAATATGACGTACGCTATATGCCATAGTTTGAAAATGGGGATGTCTAGTCACATTTGTGACTAGGCGGGCCTCTAGTGTAGTTTCTGTTGTTGCAACAAAATCGGACGCTTTGTTTTTGTCCAGTGTAGCTATAGGGTTCCCACACCAGATGCTCTGTTGAATTTTGAAATATCCTAATCTTGCGCTGTGTTCACTATTTTTTTCCTTGAATTTTGTGATTGAATACAAATAGGATAGATGTTTTATAGAAGTGAAAAATTATTTTCGATTCTAGTTCATCGTTTGAAGAAACTGTTTTGATATTATTTTTATATGGAAATTGCAACTTTCGTTTAACTGGTAACGTTAGATTCGGTTCGTTGTGCATTTTTCATATAATGTTTCGGAAGACTTAGTTTAGTGTTTTAATCGGAAAGAGTGCTCTATTTATTTATTTATTTATTTATTTATTTATTTATTATTATTTATTTATTTAATTATTAAGCATCACTCCAAAGGAGTTAACGGACAAATGCATACATATAGAAAGAAACACTTAGAATCTGTTATAAGGAAAATTAATCGCCACATGTTCATAAAACTTATATTAACAAATAAAGAAAAAACAATCCTATTAAAAACTAAGATAGCGTCCGTTATCACCTATGGAATCCTAACATGGGCAGATGCAGTAGGTTTTCGCCTCCGAAGATTAAAAACCTGCCATAACAACATCATTCGCATGTTATTTGGCCTCTCAAAATATCAGTCAATAACCACTTAGTGTCGCCAACTTAAGATTTTAAATTTTAAACAGCTTATAAAATATCATCGTCTCAAAGAGATTCCCAAACTTATCACAACCATCCTTTTCATAAACATATAGAACAATATGATCAGAGACAAGAAAATAGCCATAAGTTTCACTATACCTCACAAGCTCAAAATATGGTTAAGAATAAATATCCTTATAACAGTTATCTAGAGTGGAATGCGCTTCCCTATAAGTACCGAAAGTATGCCTCAGTTGGGTCTAAACTGGAAAAAACAAACACTAAGACAGTTTGATAAACTTTTATATAAATATATATTATACAACTAGATGATGTACAATATTGTTCTTTTTGGTTTGTAAAAACCGCAATAAAAACAAAATCAAATCAAATCAAACCCAAAAAAGACAGTATGTACAGTAGTATATAGTATATGCCATTGGCGAACATGATATTATAAGGCACGATAAAAAAAGATCATGGGTTTATTGATTATGGGTGTTGTAGGTTATGAGTGGTAAAGATCATGGGTGACCCATCAAGTTTTTTGGGGTTTTGAAGACCACTCTTTTTTTTATTGGCGTGGATATCACCTTGAAAAATCTGCACGAACTTCATTGCTTAGGTGTTAATAGTTTGACCAAATTCATAGAGAACACAAGACGAATCAACCAAAGTTATTTAGGCGTTCACTTAGTGTGTGGTATCACCAGTTTTCTGTATTGTCGGCCAGTGTAACTTATTACTAATAAAAAGAGAGATGTTCAATATATTTTTTCGTTGTTCTATCATAATCGGATTAAAGGGTCGGTAGACAAAGCTAATGAAATATTTACTTTGGGAAAAAAGGCTGCGAGAGAGCATGTGTTTCGGACTTCATGAAATGTGAGGTTGGATAAGTGGTCGTTGAGCCATGTTATGGTCGGTCGGATACAAAGGTGAAAAATTGATTAGCCAAATGGCGGTATGTTCTGTCGTTAAACCAAATGGTACCGAATCTACTAGTAGAATTGTTGCTGCTTTCTTGTTTAAAGGTTAGGCTCGCAACTTGTGTAATGTTATATGTACCACTGTACGAGGTTGTTCATCGTGGTCAACTTGGAACAAGGTTTTTTTGCATTAGGTTAATTTGCTGCAAGGTAATTAGGTTAGCCTATTTCGATCAACGGAGAAAATTAAGCAAGTCCCATTAATCAGGCATTCATCTCATTCTAATTAATCGACGAAATCGAATGTCCATGTCATTCTAAATTGAAAAATGGAACTTTGTATGAATGGTTCTTTCGCATTCACTCATCTGGACGTTTACTAAGCATCCCAAATTAGCGAAAATTAGCTAATAGATTAGAAAATGAATTTTAAACCCCCCCCCCCCCACAACTCATTTTCAACTTTCAAAAAGTTGTTCTTTTGTTTTCAACGATCATAACGTTACATAGGTTTCAGAAATGGAATTACTTTCTATTAGGAATAAGAAAATGTCTCTGCAAAAATAACGTTTATTAAATTAAAAATTATTTCAATTCAATCATAATTTGTTCTCTGTAATTTGGTTTCAGCATGACCTATTATTCGATAAACAATACAGTAAACTCTCTTTTATCCGACACCACTGAGACCGGAGGGTTGCCGGATAACGGAATTTTTCGGATTAATAATCAAGCTTAAAAATACCATAGCATCTTACAAAACTCGTTAAAACTCAAACTATGCAACGTTTCGTCTCATTACCTAGAGGCTTTAAAGCAGTAATGAAATTAAGAAATAGGACAAGGACTTATACAACGAGATTTTACAAAATCGGCAGTTGTAAGGGAAAATAATTTTTCTTTACACAACGACCAAAAGACCGACAAAGGACGCTATTTAGCGAGGAAGTCAACTGGAGGCCACTTGACCACTCCTGTAGGAATCTACGACAAAATGTCGCGGTAATAATGTCGTCGACGAAAATGTCGCGGTACAAAAATGTTGCGCTACAAAAATGTCGCCATAATAAATGTCACTGTTAAAAAAAAATCAGTAGTATAACCTAACCTAACCTAAACTCTATAGTAGTCTCCTGTAAGCAAACCTAACCTAACCTAACGCAGTCTCCTGTAAGCACTATCCAGTCAGCACAAATGATAACGTATGAAAATGTAATGTTACAAAA
>JAQIWH010005471.1:0-14581 GCA_034695005.1 Cryptops parisi | reverse complement strand
ATAAAGTCTGAGGGCCAAATGACATAGCTGTAAAAGCCAGTCGGTGCCCTCGTTAAACCTAAAGTACCTACCTACCTCCACTTTTGGTTATTTTTTAGTTAAGAGGCACTGAAAACTATCTGTGCATCGCTGATTCTAAATATTTTATTTTTAAGACTCAAAATTTATTATTTTTACTAAAAATCATTCTCAAAAACCACGCAAAATGGTAAAATAAATTTAAAAAGCAGTTTCCTGAAAAATTGGGCTTTATGGGCTTCAGTGGGAGCTGTCACGTTCGTCTTTTGGCCATCGTTTTCGTTTTGTTTTCGTTTTGTTTTGCATTCGTCATGACGTCATCCGAAAAAGAAAACCGTTCTCAATTTGGCGGCAAAACTCTTCGTTTTGGCTTCGTTTTATTCCCAGATTCCATGCGCCGTTGCCATGCCGATGCACAGCAGCCTGGCGCTCTACTTGCTTAAAACAACTGGTAATGTAGTTAATAGCAAAATAAACAATAAAACTATTAATAATTTTACTATTAACAATAAAAGTTATTAGTAAAACAAACAATAAAACAAAAAGCAAAACGAAAAAACAGATAATGTAGATCAGATGCTCTGGCTATGTATTTTTGCATATCTTCTTTATCTCTTTTCTTGATGCTAAATAAATCACCAGCCAGTTGATAAGCAAATAAAATACTACACTTAGTATTTTTTTTCTCCCACAACTCCCATGCATCTTGAACTTTTTCACAATCACCAACTTCATGAACGTGATCATCATCTACCATATTGATGAGATGGATGGGAAAGGGCTTCTTCATTAATGACACTTTCAGCAACAGTCATTTGATCCCCAAAAGCAGGATTTATAACTTTCCACACTTTCTTCCTAATTAGTAGTGCTTTAGCTTTCACTACCCAATTATGATAATTCTAAGATGTGAGAATTGGTCTTCTTTTTTCTTTAGTGGAGATTGAGCTAGCCATGTTGATTTCTTTCTATTAACAGTTGCCAGTGAAACAAAAAAAGTCCTTACTTTCAGTTTTTGTTGTGTGGTTTTCTCTTCTTTTTTATTCTCTGTAGACTTATTCAATGGGTTTAATACCAAACAATTATAGACACTGGAGGGTATCTGGGCCCATAACCTATTAATATTTGTTTATTATGCAGAGTAATATATAAAAAACAAATTTTCATTGAGTGTAGGAGTGGCAGTTACAAAACCTTAAGACATCATGTTCTCTCTTCTCTTATTACCTAATGACTCATTAGTATGGTATCACTAACAAACTTTTCATAGGTGACAATACACCTAACATACTCTATGGTGAGGATTTAACATAATACAAAGATGTTTCACTTTATACTTTCACAACATCATTCATACAGATACAACTATGGTGTCGTCTGTTCATACTTCTTTACACGGACGAGTACCTTTGAACTGGCAAACTGGAGTGGTGGTTCCAATCTTCAAGAAAGGTAACCAGAAGGAGTGCTGCAGCTATTGTGGCATCACTCTCCTCAGCCTCCCTTGTAAAACATATGCAAAGGTGCTCCAGAACAGACTTACTGAAGTTGTTGATTGACCACCAGATCCAGGACAAGCAATGTGGATTTCTTAGAGGTTGAGGAAGAATTGACCAGCTTTTCATCTTTCAGCAGATTCTCGAGAAGGCTTGAGAATTTGCCCAACCAGTCTACATCTCATTTGTAGAGTTAGAGAAGGCTTATGACTGCATAGAACGTGTCTTGCTTTGGAATGTTCTCAATTTGATCAGTTTGCGGAATTTTTTTGGACATCTCAGAGACTGCCACAGTCATGCTATTTTTAAAATTGGAGGGTTCTAGCAAGTTTTCGACATTTTACAGTCAATATCAAGTTTTAACCATGGTGTAAATCGTCATGTCAAAAACCAGTTTTTTCGAAAATTTGTCAAAAACCTTATTTTACACTTCTAGCCATAAAAAAAACCCAATTCTTTATTGTAGCATTTACTCTCTTGTTTGACACCCTTTACAGAAATATAATCCTAATCCTCTGTAAGCTGTAGAACAGTGTTTTTCAAAGTTACGACATCTGTGTACCCCTTCTATAATTTTCATAAACATGAGTACCCCCGTTAAGAAAAATCGCACATACATTGATCAAATTTCTGTACATTCATTCTAGTTCTTTTTCATGCATTTTTGGACATAAACTTTAGGTGCATCTAAATTTTGTGTAACTATTGTGGGCTAAGCAACACCTTTACCATTCCAATTCCTATTCAGGTTGTGGTACATTTCACTGTTTGAAGCATACTCTCTATCTACTAACTTTTCCTTTAGTGCAGGGGGGATGTGTACCACACTTTGAGAAACACTGCTGTGACTAATTGGACTGTTTGCTTGTCAAAATGAAGGGACTGGACAACATATACTCAGAATGTTAGTTAACTATAGTTATTTTTTCTTGAACAGTTTAATGATTTCTGTGAGGTTGATTTTCACTGTTTTGTATGTAGTTAGTGTGCTCTTATGTTATTGGTTTTAACATTTCATGCTTTGTTTTGATGTTTTGTACTTCTTTCTCATGGGATGATGATAAATCACAATCACAACTTTATATTTTTTTAATAGAGAAATTTTTGTTATTCTTATTAATAATTTTTGTAAATTTAGTTAACTTTATATGGAAGTGAAATATATTACAGTACTGTAAGTAATACTGTATACTAATAATACGGATTCATATATAGTATTTATGTTAACTGTTAGATTTTATGATAATAGGATTTTGACATTTTTGCCAGTTTTTGACAAGTATTTGACGGTTAAAACCCAGTTTTTGACATGACCCCATGTCAAAAACTAGCTTTTGACATCAAAAACCCAAACCTGTTGTGAACAACACTGCTTGCAAACTTATAGTGTTGTTCAATATGCTGCTTAGCAAGCTAAGCAGCATATTGTAGACAACTCTATAAGAAATCCTGATTTCTTATAGTGTTGTCTACAGTTGCTGCAATCCTGATTGCAGCAATTGTTTAATTGAAACTGAAAATCAGAGTCGTGACACACTCAGTCAAAAAAAACAGCAGGTACATTTTCATAAACCCCTAAAATTACACTAACTTGTACTTATGTGCAGTAAATCTTAATTAACAGAACAAGAATTCATGAATTTAGTTTAGGTAGATATTTTAAGAATAGTTTTCAAGAGAGAAGTGAATGTTGAAATTACGTATTCAAAAATTTTAATTTTATTTATCTAGGGCTCAAGTGAGTTGTGCAAAATTGGCATCACTTAATCCGCATGCAACCATCCAGAGCGTCTCAACACCATTGGAAGACTATTATCCGAAATTGCTAGAAGATAACTATGATGTATGCAAAATGTGTGTTTTTTACTGCCAATTGGATAACTGGTTGACATATCTTAATCATAGTTATGCTAATTTTTTGCAGTGCGTCATATTAACCGAAGTACAACTAGAATTGCAGAAGGTGATAAATAATTTATGTCGAAATCATGATCCTCCAATCAAGGTAGTATGACTTTTTATTTAGTACAATTTTTGTGCCAGTCATTTCATGTCAAATCAAACAACAAATTTATCTTACATTTTTTTTGATTTTGATGAAACTTGACATACATCATGGGTACTTTAAGAAAATTCTCGAATTTTATAATTTTTAATTCTATAAAATTTTAGAATTTCTTAAATTTTATCTATATAAATAAAGTTCTTGAGTGACGGATGTGACGTCAATATCGATGTTAAACTCTATTTAATTGAGTACTTTGGTCTTTCTTTCCCCCTACATCTACATTGTTATGCATCCTAATTTGTCCAAAAATGAAACAACTGTACAATTTCTGGGTTAAACATTGCTTGCGACAGGAATAGCACACTTGGTAGTGTCTAATATAATAAGGTTTGATATTTTATTGTTTGAACAATGTAACGTAACTTGTTCGTTAATAGCTGCTCTACTAACGAACGAGTTACGTTCTGGACGGTCGTTCGTATCTTGAAATGTTTGTAAGTCGCTAATCAACCATATCAATCATAAATATGTCTTTGTTTTTACATATTGTTCCAACTGTAGAACGATTCATTTTGTAAGAGCATGCTATGTTAACCATTTCTTCTTCAGCAATGATTCTTTTAACAATACCCACCTTCGTGTTCATTGAGATGGCTTCACTGCCAAGTGCCAATGCTATTACAAACAACTGGGATGCTGCCGCCACAGTGCTGCGCAGGCGTTAGTAGCGGCCAGATTCCATACTAGGCGGAATTAACGTGCAGAACAAAATTTGATGTTGCGAAAAGGGGAATGGGAGCAAAACAAACATAAAATGTATTTACGATTGTGTTTGTTCGTATCTCTGAAAGTTCGTAAGTCGAAAGTTCATTAGTAGAGGAGCGCCTATATACAGTATTGCTTAAAATAATTTCAATCCCTATTTTTTTATTAAAAAAAAATAATATATTAAAATATATTACTTTAAAAATATGAAATTATATGAAATTATCTATAAATCTAATTAATTAAAAAATTTAAAAAAACAAGAAGAAAAATAAATAAACAACAGCTACAGATGAAGTAATATTAAAATAATGAAGATTCAAATCCAAAACACGAGTTGTGAATGCTCTGGGAGTCTTCCAGGCTAGTCCTGATTGGCTGCGGCGCACTAGAGCCGCGGAGCATTTCAGCTTGGTTGAAAAGCTTCATGCCACCTTTGCCACCGCTTTCTGTGCCACGGAGGGTATGTGAAACAATCAACGGTGGCGGCATGGCGCTAGTGACGTCACGCGCTGACACGCCCAAGACACGCAACGCCGCCGAATATTAATAAGCTTAATACTGATCATTTGTTTCCTGGGGTGTAGGAAGCAAAAACTTGAGAAAAATTCATACCACCACAAAAATGCATTAGTTTTTTGTTTTTTTTAGTTTCAAATGATAGCAACTTTTATAATTGAATTTATATGTTCTGCCATAATTTAAGTTATATAATGTGTCATATAATAGTGTCATAATATAACAGTTGTATAATTCATATGTTATTTCCAGTTTTTATCTGCAGATTCATATGGACTTATGGGTAGCTTGTTTTCCGATTTTGGAGATTTATTCTCTGTTTCGCATCCTGACAGTGAAATTGCAGAAGAGTTGCACATTGCTCATATTTCTAAGGTAAATGACTTTTAAAGTATTAATGATTTTTTTCATTTTTCACACGTATTTTTTATTCCTGGAACTTAAAATTATTGCACACAGTGTTTGACTACAGTCTAAAGCACGCTGCTTATAAAGAGCGATTTCAGAGGCGAATGACAAAGAAGCGAAAACAGTTTTTTTGATCCCAGCATGCAACACGGGACGAAAAAATTCCTATTACATTCACAATTCTTATTACATTCCCCCACGATTCATGTGATGATGTAGGGCTCACACGTGATTCGCTGGTAAATGTTTGTATGACAACGTCTACCGTGTCATATGACGACGTCTACCGCAAGCACGCACGTGTGTGTATGTGTGTGTGTGTGTGTGTGTGTGTGTGTGACACTCGTGGAATGTAGCATGTACTCCCAGCATGTGGCTCAGGTATAGGGATCCCATACGTCTCGGTTTTCAGATCTCTGTCCCCCTGTCTCGACAAGTGGGGTCGGGACGCCTAATGTCCCGGTTTTTTCAAAATGATAAAATAAAATTCGAAAAATAAATGTGACATTTTGAATTTCCCACGGATAAGTTGTCAGACTTGACAGCAGGTCGCAACTGTTGCAGACTAACCAATGAGAAGCTACATGCTAACATGCTGTTACACGCTGCATGTAACAGCATGTAGCTTTTATATATGTGTGGGTGTGCGTGCACGCGTGCGTTGGTTTGTTTGTTTGTTTTAAATACAAAGATGTAGGTTGTAATTGTCCAGAATGTTCAGTTGGTGCACCCAAATCATACTTTCAAACTGTTTAAACGATATGCTTAATTAAACGTCGATATATCGGTAATCGAACATTGATATATCGATGTCCCTGTTTTCCATTTTTTAAAAAAGGGATTTTTACTCAGGTAGCATGGGATTGATTCCTTGCTACGTATTTTCCAACATGTTTGGAATTTACGTAGAGGGATGCGAACTATATTTTGTCGTGTCGCATGGTGTTTGTGAACGCAAGTCGCGTGGGCTGCTACAATGTAATTTCATCATTGGTCCTTCATTTCGCATCTGTCGTTTGTATCTCTTTTGCTCTTAAATTGCTTCTTTTGTGAAACGTATTTTATGGCCATTAAACCGAACTCCATCACATGTAACAAAAGGTTGTGCACAATCACTTGAGATAAGTGTTGGCCAGTGTCATCACTAGGGTTGGTGTTACCCAATGCAGTAACTTTGTGCGGCCCCCTGGTTACAGTATCACCCCTCTTTTCTTTTAAATGCATTAATGCATTTTCAAAAGGTTATTAATATAGGTTAACAAATATTTAATTACTCCAATATTGTAGCTAAAATACCAGAATGTTTGACAAAATCAGCGAGACTAAGAAACGAACTTTGAAGCATCATGCACATTAAAAGATTCAACTAAATAGGATTTCACAGCATAGAATAGCCTTGTAGGAACCATATTTTTGCGACTATAAGTCGCATCCAAGTATAAGATGCATCCGAATATGAGACGCTACTTTTAGAAATTGGAGTATAAAAAAAATTATATGGGATGTACCCGATTATAAGATGGACACATAAGATACATATAAGAAACAGCTTAATAAATAATGACATTTGGGATGTGATTGGCTCTAATTGCAATGTGTTTTGTAATAAAGAATCTGGAAGACATTGAAAACTGAAAATTACTCATACTTTTTTTTATATTGTACTGGTAATATAATTAACACTGATTTTTTATTGTTTATTATAATTGAGACTCGCTTCGCTCGTCTCTCTCTATCCTGGTTGTACCAAAATTGACATTTGACTGAATCTTGTGATGACTTCTTCTCAAAAACTATAATAGCTTGGAAGATAAAATTTCGCACACTTACGTAAAAAAGATGCATTCTTGAGTAAAGACTAAAAAATGGGTCTACGGGTCTAAAATTAGGCCTACTTTTTTTTCCTACTTCACTTTTCGTTTTTTAATTACTTAATTGCAAATGTTTTTTCAATTGTTCATACAATTTCTGTAATTTTTTGGTTTCTATTTTTTTTTACGAGCGAGTATAAAATATTTATATTCTGCTCACATTCAACACAAAGAAGTCTTGGAAAAGCAAAAAAAAATAATCTTTCATGACCCTCAAACCTATGCTCAAACTACATGTGGTAGAGCTTACTGTCTACCCTTTCTGTGTTAATGAATTTATGGCACCACTGCCTTCTCCCTTCTGCCTCTGATCAGAACTACAGAACAGCGAGGAGTGTAGTTGTTTCAGGAAAATCGTTAAGTAACATGATATGCAATTTAATATGTGACGTTTGAAATCTTTTACAGCTCACATATTTCACACACGCGAGTCCAATGAAAGCCCGGTTTTTGCTAGTTTATATAAGATGCTAATGAATATAAGATGCAGCTTGGAAGTGCCTTGTGTAAAACCTTGTGTGAGATGCGTCTTATATTCGCGAAAATACAGTATATTTAAGCTGGGCTTACAAAAAATGTTTTTATGGTTATAACTAACGACAAGAATATGTTTGAAAAAAGAATTAATTTCTGCTGAAACACTGCAGAAAAATTGTATAGCAATTCTGAGGTCACTCGCTGCAGTGCACCCCACTAGTGATGCCCAGGTGCTTCTCAAAAAGTGCTGGTTCACAATCGTGAATATCATTCCTGTAATCCTCATGTAGTTTCAATACTGTGTCTGTAGAGCCTTGCACAAAGCCTATTTCAGTCTGTTCAGTGAGCTGAGCACATATACGGGCTAGCTTGAGCCCGTCAATTCAGCCCATGATATCAAATAGGACACGACAAAATATAATAGAAAAAAATTTAGTCAGTCAGTTCATCACATGCTATCACAGAGGATGAACTGACATGCTCAAGCTAGCCCGTATACGCACTCAGCCCACAGAACAGGCTGAGATGGGCAGGCTTTGTGCAAGGCTATGATACTGTGCAACATGTTTGGCTCAGATGGTATTTCTATTTATTCAATTTAAATACTATTTTTATATTATTGATTTTATTTTACTTTAAGTTATTATAGTTTTATAACTTGTGTTTCTGAAATTGTTTTGTTTTTTGTTTTTAATTTTAGAGTAATCCTGGGATAGTGAGGTGTCATGATAGCTGCAAACTCACTGGATATAAAACTGGCGATTTAATTGAAATCTCATGTGCACAAGGAATGAATGCAGTGAATGACATACCATTGTCAATTGAAGTCTTAAGTCCAAACTCTTTCAGCATATGTGATACAACTTTGCCACATTTTAGAGAATATGTTGGTGGTGGCATCGCCAAGAAGCTTAACACTCCTATGATAATTCATTTCGTATGTATACTTATTCTTACTTTGATTTTTATTAATACAATCACTAGGGTTGTTTACTTTTGTATTGTAAGAACTTTAGACTTGATGAGGTCTAAATGACTCTAAATTGTAATCGATTTTAAGCAATATGAGGTCATAACTCTATTCATTGATCTGTGGTGAAGATTCCTTACAGTAGATCCCACACATACAGCAGGTTAAGGCCAGACCTGTTGAAATGCAAAAATGGCTGAAACAGTGGAACATGAGCTTTTGTTTACTTGCAAATATACAAGATTAATAGCAGGTTTACATTATCACATGTATGCAATGGAATTAGGCCTAACAAATGCTAGAAAACTAAAATGAATATACCGAGTGATAAAACATTGTTGCCCCTGTATAAAAATGATGTGAATATTTTCTTAACAGTTTGGGCTACAAAGTCGGAAAAAACCAACTAAAATAAAATTTATTTCTGAAAATGTATGGCAAGGTGCAAATGTAACACTTTTGAGTGCGATTGGTCATATCTTATTTTCTAGTTTCTAATGACCCTTGGAATGCATCATGCAGAATATAACTAATAATCTTCAGGCCTGGGAAGAGATCCCTTAATCTTGGATTTCTAAGTCAATTTCAAAAAGGAGGAGGATAGAGGTGGTCGTTTAAATGGATGGAAGACACATTCAGTTATTTCTCAATAGTTAAAATCTGAGTCAATTTTGTTTCATCTTAAATTGGAAGGCATTGTAGAAAGTGGAGTCACGATTTGGGGTTGATTTTGTTTTTGTTTTTTTCAAATGACCATGACTCAAAATGAATGTAGGATTCTAAATCCACACATTTCAGAAAATGCATGAAATGAACTTTATTTCAGTGTTTTTTTTTGTTTGTTTTTTACTTCAACTTAAATTGTTCAGAAGATATTCGCATTTTTATACAAAAACTTTTGGTTCACCCTGTACAATACACTTGCACTTTATTTTTAAAGCCTTTAGCGCAGTGGGACAGCGGAATGTAGTGAACATGGATATAATTGAAAATATACCGTATTAATGAAACTTCTAGATGTCGGGTTCTACTGTAATTGATTCTACTTGGTCAAGATAATTTTCTTGTTGACCGTTGTGATTTAACTACTTTGCATGCATAGTTTCTTCAATCGAGGAGTCACAGGCCTAATAGGTCTACAAGGCTTTCCATTAAAAAAAGATGGAGTCAGAAAAGCAAATATTTTTTTCTATTTCGGCATGGGGGAAGGGCTGCATCGTTTAGAGCTGGTAGGGTTGAGTAAGATATGAATATATTGTTTAAAACGGAATTCGCATTGAAATGACGCATTGAAATGACATGCAGTAGTGTCAAAGTTGATGATTTCAAACCATTCATCACTTAAAGACCTCTCTGTTTAAGCTGTGTAACAAAAACTATGTTGCCTAAAATTCTGAATGTCCAATGATGGACATATCCTGTAGTTCAGCGGCAAATACCAATAAAATGAAATTTTAAATAGTGTGTGAGTTTTGAACGATTTATAACTCGAGGTTTTGGCGCTACGAAAGACAGGTATTATTTCTCCGAAATTTATAAATAAATTTCCAATGTTGGATGTGTCTTGTAGTTGGACGTTGAAGCCTAATAACATGGATCTGTGAAACTGAGTTTTGATGTTTGTCAAACTTGTAATATTGACGACTTGGACCACTTTTGCACAAGCTCTGTGGCAGAAACTATGAGGCTTAAAATTTTGCAATTAGTGTCCTAAGATGGGCATATCCTGTAGTTCAATGGCAAATAGCAATAACATGAAAATATCGAATCGTTTGTGTAAATTTCACTCTTTTCAACAGTCACATTTTTTACGATATGAAAGACAGGTTTTGCCAGCTGGCCAGCTCTGTTCCATAAACTATATGACCTGAATTTCTAAAATCATTTGTCAAGTTTCGAACATACCCTATACTTGAACGTCAAATCCTAATAACGGATATGTGATATAGTTTGTGAGTTTTGACATTCTTCAACTCATGGTATCGACTGGAAAGCCGCTTTTGCTTGAGCCTATGGCAGAGAAACAATGTGGACTAAAAATCTAAAATAAATGTCTAGTGTTGAAAATACCCTGCAGTTCAACGACAAATAACAAAAATGTCAAATAGTTTGTGAGTTTAAAATTCGAGTTTTTTGCGATACGAAAGATCGCTTTTGCATTGGCTGTTTCAGAAACAACATTTCCCAACTGCACTGGGTTCGGATGTATGGAAACCTTGGTGTGCTCAGTGCACATTCGTACTTGACCTTTTTATTTTTCATATGTAATGATTCTCTGTTAGTTTAGGTATAACAGATATGTTAAATTGTTTTTGTGTATTTATTATTTTTTTTTAGGATTCACTAGAAAATCAAATTCATAAACCAAAGATATTTTATCCATCTCAAGGATCAACTGCGGTATGTGATATGTTTCAGTGTGTTGTTTGTGATATGTTATGGTTTCTATAATTATTGAGATTCATATGATGTTTATACTCTATGAGATTTATATTTATTATTTCAGCATTTTTATTTAACACATTTGACATGGATATCACTCCAGTCTTTCATGGAGTTACATAACAGGCTGCCTCATTCGTGGAATGAGGAAGATGCAGAAGAGTTGTTTCAACATGCTGCCAACATTCAGGATCAACATTGCCAGTTTCCGGTATTTGTACATAGTGTATTTTTTATACATACAGGTGAAACTTACATGATTTTCATAGCAATCAATTCATAAATTTAGGTGTCACTGGACAAGAAAATGATTATGTCGTTGGCGTTAACGTGTCATGGTCATCTTTCACCTCTTACAACCGTTATGGGTGGATTTTGTACACAGGAAGCGATCAAAGCAGTGACAGGAAAATTTATGCCGATTCAACAATGGGTGACTATTGTTTGATTAATTGATAGCACATTAAATTTTGTTATGCTATGCAATGTTTACTCTAAGCTACTCAATCGGGCAGCTATTCTGTCCTCCCCATGCATCATTCTCATCTTGCGCGCTGATACAAAGTTGATGTTGCATTCAAAGTGCATAGAAACAATTGAAGGGTAGCCCGGAATAACGTTGCATGTAACAAATCTCAGTTTCAAGTAAATCGCAAAAAAAGTGTATGTTTACATTTTAGTGATATAAATTACGTCATATGTTAGGGTGACCATTGTTGAAGCAATGTAGACATGTTTTAGTTAAAAATAATTTTGTTTGTTATAAATGGAAGAAATAGTTAGTGCCAGGTGGTAGAATAACGTTGCATGTTCAACATGGACATGCAGTGTTATTCTACAACACTGGCACAGTGGACAAAATAATAAGTTGCTCTACGTAGGTGAATGATTTTATTTGGCTGTTTTTTTATTATTATTTAAGGTTCTTAGTCAGAATCACCGAAAATAAAACAATAAAAATAAGTCAAATAAATCGATCATGAGCCATACAGTTAACATCAAGTGTAACATGTGTTGGTTTAACAAGGCATCCAATTTAATTTTTAATTTTAATTTCATTTAAAATTACAAATATTAAAATATTAATATCAAAAATTTAATATTAGTTTGTATCCTTTGGGACGCACACAAAGTTAAATAAATCAAATAAATAAATAAATAAATAAATTTAAATTAATTTCACTTTTAATGATAAAAGTTAGTCAAGTTTCTGTTGATGTAAGTGAAAAAATGTTAAAAGTTAAACAAATTATTTTAAGCTGAAATTTCGTTAAGTTCAGGTTGTTGTTATTACAAGTTTACTGTAAAATTCTAATACAGTCGAACTTTGATAAGTATAATAACAATAACATAATAATAACAACTTTCGTGATATTTTCTATCCATTTAACATGCAATCATCGTGTAAATGAGGCTTTAACTTACTCAAGATGCATGTTGAATATGATGTAACGTTATTGGACTCACTGGTTCAGGTGGCTTCACAGCTGGTTTTAATACCCCAAAGCAGGTTTTATACTTGTTCTCAGCTTCTCTGAGACTCTTGGCCTTCTTGTCTTTCCATTCTTGGGGATTATGGCTTCTATTTTTCTTGTTTTCATTATTTTTTATGTCGTTTTCGATAATGTTTCCACTTTTCGATTTTGTCGAGTCCACCATCTTTGATTTTGAAGTAACGTTTTTGTTCGAAAGCGCAGTTTAAACTCTCAGTTTCAGAAACATGCAGTGTTATTTTTTACCTGGTGATGGCAGTACTAGCTAGCCCAATGTATGAAAAACATTTTTCGACAATCTCAATATTGCATTTTTGTAACATACATCGTTATTCCGGGCAAGCCTTCAATTATTAATGACATCACTGACTTCACTTTCTTTAAAACGACCAATCTGAATTCAGGAACACCAGTGGGGCAAAGAATGAAGTCCAGCTGCAAAACTTTGCTTGCCAGTGATGATCCAGAAAATCAGGACAGTTCGCTTCCAAACGTGTTGCTGACTCATCCTCATTTTGTTGCCAGACTGCCCCCTTGGTGATGTACCATTATTGCCACAATGTCACTGGCATATTTGCAGGTGCAATTAGGAGCAACATGTGGCCAGTTTGTTAACCTGTTTGCTTCCGTCGTTAAGTTATAACTTCTCTCTAAATATCTTTTGCTTATTGCTTACTCTTTGATTTGTAGTTAAGAGTAAATTACAAATCAGAAATTTTTCATTATAGGGTTTCTTATTATTTACTCAGGGTAAAATTCTTATTGGTTTGAATTAATTCATCAGTAATTTTAAAATATTTTTAATGTATTTGTCTCAATTTTTTTATTACTTTAATCTTTAGCTTTTTTTTTGAGGCCTCTAATGAATATGCAAGTAATTATGTTTTAGATGCATCTAATCTCACAAGATCTCTGTATTCAAATGAGGCGTTGTGGTTGATTACTCGTAACAGGTTTTTAGCTAACTAGGTACTAGGGGTCCGCCTAGTCACGTATGTGACTTTCTCCTCTTACCATAGTAATAAACAGCAGACCTTCACTTATTAAGTGGTGTCACATGACAATGATGAGGCACTCAGAAAAAGGCTACGCCTGCATGCAAAAAAAGAGCAAACGCACATATGCAGATTGAAATCTTTTAATTATAATAGTTATGCACGTATGAATACAGATATATGTTCTTTTCTGTATTTAAATAGAGTATTTTAATAATTACTCCATTTATGTAGAAATACAGGCATGTAATTTTATAAGATTTACGTGACCTAAACTGGATTACTTGGATGCAAAACAAAGTAGTGTTCAAATCCATTCATAACCTATCATAATACAGTGGACCAGTAACGGATTTAAAACCGACACTTAGGGTGGGTTCAAATGAGATTTCATAAAAAGAAAAAAAAAAGATGTAAAAATTATGTGGCTTTCATGACATATGAGTACTTGAGTGTTTTAGTTCTCCAAAATTCACAATTTAGCCATTTTGTTTCTGTTTTCAATTCATTAAACGTCCATACAACATTGAACATGTCAATGAATTAAACGTGTTCTGGGAGGGGCTTGAACCCCTTAAACCACCCCCATAAATCCGCCAGTGCAGTGGACCCTTGAGATTCGAACAGTTCGACTTATGAACAACTTGAGATTCGAACAAAAATTTGAGGAAAGTTTGGATTCGAAACAAAAACTTTAAATTCCAGCAAAGAATCAGGTGGTCGTTTAAAAAATAGATAAAACCAAATAACATTTGACAGGTTTCTCACCAAAGAAAAATTAAGCGGTAATCATGACAATACTACTATACTGGCATATCTGCAAACAGTCAGAGGTAGGCTAGATCAAAGAAACTATGTGGCAAAGTGACATGACTTCACTGATGTCAAATGACGTCACTTTAATACTGCTTTGGCATGACGTCACTGTCGAGACAGCCATTGAAAGGTCAGTGCTTCATCACATGTCAAAACAATGTGCTTTATTTTACCCCAAAAACTGGCGCTAACAGCGTCATTCAGGTCATTGAAAGTATTACAAAAAGTGGATCAAAGCATAAGCAACACCTTACCACACCAAGCTTGGTTTAAGCCAAAGCCAGCCAATCAAAATATTGCTTT
>JAQIWH010005470.1:0-14583 GCA_034695005.1 Cryptops parisi | reverse complement strand
TGTTAATATTGCCACAGTATACAGCGCCCTCTGTGAATCTCCCGCTAGAATTTCTCCTGCCAAGATCTTGTTCGTTGCTCACCATGGGACCCAGTACGAAATGCAGATCGCTTGCGTACACTCTCTCTGAGGTAACTTAACACCAATGCTACTTGACAATTATACTTACATGTACTGATGTACAGCCTGACACGTTGTAGACTAAGTTGTAATTAACGAAATTGTAAGAAAGTTAGTTTCGTTGATAAATCAAGATTACTAGAAACGAAGAATAAAAACATTCATTATGACAGACGGCACTGGACGATGCCAACAGTTGTTGGAATTTGTCACTAGATGGCGCTAGCGGTATTAACATTTGGAAATGTTTATCTATATTACTAAAATTGTTGTGAGACTGATGTGACGTCAAAATCGACGTTAAATTCGATCTAATCGAGAATCGAGTATACTTTGGTATGTATGCATCCTAGGTTTGACCATGAATGGAACTGGGCTGATGGATAAAGAAAAAATAAATAACCCCTTTGGGGTTAGAGTGATCAGTGACTCCCCTTGGTTACCATTTCTTGGAATGGCACACTATATAATAGCCTATGATAATAGTTTATTAAAAAAAATTGAATTGTAAAAATGCTAATGCACACCTATAGCATATTGGCTCAGCACCAGCCAATGATATACAACCGCGCAAAATTTCAAAATTTACATTTTCCCATCGGTTCAAGGTCCCGCATATTTATTTACGCGCAAAATTAAAAAAGACAAAAGTTAGCTAATAATTTAACATCATGTAGTTTTATTTCTTAAATCAAAATATACAAATATCTACATGTATCACTTCATCATTTACTTCAAAATCACTTCCATACAAATACTCAATTGAAACTCAGTCATCATCATCATACTAAAAAAAACATAATAATAAAAACGTAAAAAAAGAAGAATAAAAGAATTAAAATTATAAATTAATACAATTATAAAAAAAAAAATTAAAGTTTCCATTCAATGGCACACAATCAGTGATTTAAAATATATATAACAGGAATCAAATTATAAAAAAGTAAAATTGTAAAAAAATATTGCACCCCTAATGAACCTTAAAATTGTTTTGAAAATTTACCAGTACGGTACATATATACAAATACATGTATGTTACAGTTGCGTAGTTTACATACAATACAGCACTTCTATTATGTACATGAAGCAATAGTTTTCCCATAAACCACATTCAACACCATTTATAATGATGATGAGCTTTATCAAAGAGTAGACGATTAAGTTGATCACTAAAAGATTGTCTTGAAAATGTTAAACATGGCTTCTTTAAAGTGGTTTGTTTTTTTTACGTATACTATGGTTTGCTCAAAGGCATTTGTTACCCTGCTACGGGTGGCAAATCAAAACGACTTGATGATGATTATGTTCTTTTCACTTTGCAAATCAGTGAACACAAAAGATAATAACGCTTGACCATTTTGATTTCAAGTGAATTTGTGATAGAGAACTCAAGTGCACCGTTTTCCCCAGTGCCAGGTTGCAAATATAGTCAAATATACAATATATATATAATATTCATATACGTTATACGGTTGATATTCATCAGTGTCGATGAAATGAGCAGAAAAAGGTAATTGCCATTACAGAACCATGAACAACACCACGCGCATTGCATTTTTGTTTTCGTTTTTCATCCAAACGTTGCCGTCACTTTCAAACAGATTTAAATTTGCATATAGCTGCATCCTTGAATAGTATTTCACGCACCTAGCTTACAACTGGAGCATCTGCCTGTTTCTCTACAGATATATCACGATTGCAGTTAGTTCAATTTCGACGACTCAACTTGCTGGTTGGAATACATGTTAAATGTTCCAAAGAATACCATGAAACATACAAAAAAAACAAGACCGTAAAATAATAATAATAATAATAATACAAAAAAAAATTGCAAAATGACAAGGAGGCAGTAGAGTATGTATAGTCTTGCATTGGCTTTGTACGTTGCCTATGCTACATTCATAGTAGCTACTGTACTATGAGAGTTTGAAAGCTCTCAGTAAAACATCGTCTTGAGACAGGTATACACATTGAGATAGCCGTTTTGTGACTTGAAAGTCTTGCACAATGATAAGTAGGAATTCAATGCTGTAGTAAAGATGGAGTGCTGTCATCTTAATAACGCACTTTTTTTATATGCACAATATTTTGATTTGTTATAACATTTGTATATTTAAAAAATAAAAATCCAATAGCAGCATGTAAAACAAGGATCAACTAATCATATTGGGACATGAAATTATAACCTCTTTTGTTGAGAAAAAATGGCAACATAAAATGGATACTAAGAATTAAACGAGACATTTGAAGGTATTGACAAATAATCATTACATAATGGTTTTACAAAATAGTGTAACACACCACAGTAGCTCTTCTATCCAAACATAACCAATGTAACCACAAAAAATTCGCAATGATGACTGCCCTCACTCAATGTTTCCATGACAACACATCGGAATGCATGGTTGTTACCTTAATAACCATTGGCTAAAAAAGCATCACATTTATTACCTCAATAGCCATTGGTGGATCAGCATCGCATGATACTCAACCTCCCTGTCATTAATGACAGGGTACTTCTAGTAAGTAATAATAAGTTTTAAATATTATAAACCATTATAATATTTAAATCACCATTATTTCTTTGCTAACGGTAATCCAATATCAATATTAACAATAACAAAATTGGAAAAAAAAAAGTTCACATTAATTAGGTATTAATAGTCTTAAAATAAATTGATTAATCGTACCACATAAAGATAAACTTAATTTAGTACTAGTTGACACAATCTTACAAGACTCATGCATTGGCTACATTTGGATAAAAGAACTTCTGTGTTGTAAAATAAAATAAAACATTCAATGCTAATGCTGGACAAACATTTAACCTAAAAAAAGTTTTAAAAATACAATACTGTAAATGAAATTAAATATAATGCAACGAATCAATTTAAATGACATAAAACTCAGTTTGATCCAGAAATGTTGCTGAATTATTTTTTATAATGTGTCATAGAGTGTGACATCTTCATTCCCCTGATTAAGAATGATGACGAGATGATTTAATGCACCAAACAATAAAAATATTTATAGTACTTTATACCAGAATGTTTGGACAAATGTTTGCTTTTTTTACCTTCAGGAAATAAATTTTGTTCTATATTTAAGGCAGTAAAAATTGAAATTAAATTAAAAAATCTCTACATTTCACTCGTTTTTTTCTTTCTTTACGAAAAAGAAATATACGGTATAAGAAAAGACAAAACCAAATTTTTGTTCTCAAATGAAACAACTACTTGAGTAAATGTACACCAGTTTCATTGATGGCACAGGCATTACTGAAAAGTCCTTAAAACACTAGAAAGTCATGGCAAGTATAAAGTGAGTTGATGATCGATGGGAAAATGATTATTGTATACCTTTTGTGAGTGCTTATAACTGCACAGTTTTTCATGTGCAAGTATATGAAAAGCTTCTAGATCGAAAAAAAAAAAGAAAATCAGATTAAAGATGTTTTCCGTGACGAACGCTGCTCAATTCAGAAAAAAACGTGTTCGACACAAATTATAAATTCTACCGCTATACGAGAAGCAAAAAATAAAGTTCTCGATGGGTGTAATGAAAATAGTTCTTACTGCACTCATGAGAAAAAATTGCACTCATTGTATAATAAATGGTTTGAACCGATGTTATTCAGCAATACTCGATGAATCACTGTTGTCAAGACTTAGCTCACTAGGTGAACGAAGGACTTGCGAGGCGGAAGCTTCGTTTTCATTGATTGCTTCACCATTCTGGGGACTGAGCATGCTCATGTTCCCTAAGCTGGAATCTGTGGTGGACGTGATAGCAGAATTATCTGCACATTTAAAATAAGTAAAAAGAGAAAACATGCGTGTAACATCCTGTTAGTTTGTTACATTTCTCAGTTTCATTACAAACAAAAACTCATTTATCTTTTTTTTTTTTAAATAAATGAAATTAAAATAAATATTTATATATATAAATATCATCATTGCTTACCTCCTGTGGCTGTGGTACTGACTGCTTCATTTTGTGTTTCTCCTGAAGATAGCTGCGGTTGAAGGTTGGCAATGTTGTCAGGCCAGAAACGCTGTAAAGGCCTTGACGATTGCGTCTTGGCCTTCTTGGCTTTGTGGCTCGCATCTGGATTGCTAGCATCCAACATAGGCTGTAATATTCTTCTTCGTGCATTGATGAACCTGTAATTAGTACAAGTTGCCAATGTAAGAATGTAATTTTGTAATTACCATATATTTTGTAAATACATTATAATCAGAAAAACAATTGCTTACCAGTTATTTACTTGTAATAATGTCAAGTTAGTTTGAGCAGCTATTTGTCGTTTCTCATCTTCGGTTGGATATGGATGCTACAAGAAATGTAATTCACAGGTTATCAATCTAGAGAAATCAGTTATATAATCTTAGTATTAATAATAATAATGACCCAGTTCTGTAGGTGTGGTGTGTCTATATGTATGTATGTATATATGTGTGTGTGTGTGGTGGAAGCTTTAGCCCCACCCATCGTGCCCAATCCTCTCTCAACTTAGCTGTTATTGGTGGTTATTAAAATCTAAACCAGTCATACTCATACTTGTAGAATCCTGTCATTAAGTGGAATTGGTTGGTTGTAAATTTAAAAAATACAAATATGTTAGTTTCGTAGTTTTGAATCTATTACTAATTCAGAACCCAAATCTCATGCCCCCGTGCTACAGCATGGCTCTACTTCTGGTCTTGATGTAACATATTAATTTTACATCTTAATATTACATGTTAATTTTACATCTTAGTATTACATGTTAATTTTACATCTTAATATTGTATGCTAATATGTTAGTGTTAGTAATACTGTACTATAAGCATAAAAAAAAAAACTTCTACTTACAACAATATGTTGAAATAACCAGGACCTCATGATACTCGTGGCATGTTTCGGTAAAACACCACGTTTTTGCTTTTTCTTCCCCATGATGTCATCGTCTTCATCCGGAGAGGATGGAGTTGTAGGCGCTGTCAGTTTCCAAATTAGCATCATTTAGACAGCTTATTAACAGCGGTTACTTTAAATTCGTAACCGGTAATATCAAAATCTTGATTCTAATTGATACATGGAACATGGTACTTACTAGGTGGGACACTTAAGCTAGTTTCTGTTGATGATGGAGCAGACGAAGCACCGATCTGAGACAATGGAGTACTTCCATGAATAATATGCTGAGAAGTCACGGCAGGTTGGACGGGAGTTGTTGTCTGAATCTAAAACAGTTATCAGTTGATGCGGAAGTTAGCATGCAATCATTTGACTAGGCATTCCACTTCTGTCACCTGTATTGGCTGTGCAACAAGTCCTTGAGGTGTGTGAACCATTTGGTATACTGTTCCACCAGATACAATCTGGCCAGGTTGTAAAGCTGTCATTGAGACAGCTGTTTGTACACCCGACTGGAGGACGACGTTGTTCACGGTCCCTCCACTCGGAACTACCTGGAACAAACAGAACATGATCAAGCTTTCTTTGTTGTTGCATAAGGATAATTACATAAAACAGATCTACTTATGGTCAGGGTTTCTCAGCATATGTATATTGTTCACTAAGTTTAAACTACAAAACTATCAAAAGTTACATATTAAAAGCGACTATCTCTAATAATATAGATACTCTGTATTCTGCAAGGGACTTTTAAAATTGGCAACATTCACAGTGTTGCACGGAACAATCATGCCTACTAGAATTGGTATATGAGAAAAGTTCTTATGCTCACAGAATAAGTTTTAAAAAAGGTGTATGCAAATGTAATGCATAAAGACATGTTTGTATTTATAGCTGCATGTAATTTCTGATAAATGATGTATATCCCACATTATAATTATGAATTAAACAAATATGCACAGGTACTGTTAGTTTGATAAAGATTCCAAAAACACCAATTTACTCAATGTAAAGGTAATTCATCTATTTGGAGTATGATGTTGGTCAACACATTAACATACGGATACACTATGTCTCCATTATGCGATTTTGTGAAGGGATGCACAAATGCGGCTGCAACTTTCAAGCTAAAATTGTCACTGTTTTTTCTGTTATGAAAACTTTAATATTGTGATTTTTATTTAAGCACGTTTTTGCAAAAATGCAAACCTAACATAAGTATTGCCTGTAGGCATATCTCAATTTGACATTAGGAGCAAGGTGCAGAAAGCCCTCACTATTACAACTACCCAACCAATTCAAATTATTGTATTACATTATTTATGTATTTACCACCTAAGAAATCAATAAAAAAAACAAACTCAAAAAAAAAATCCTGACATCAAATTAGAAAAAAATACATATTAAAATTTTGTATAGGGTGTGAGTGTGTCATTCTAAAGGAGTGCGTGCATGTAAACTGAGGGTAAGAGCAATTGCAAAAGGCTTCCACCACCTCGCCTGTACCTGCTGCACCGTGGGTGGCTGGACTGGCTGTGACTGCGTTGAGTGCCTAGAGTCAGAGTCACTTCCAGGTGAGGCGGACGAATATCCAGGATAGTCGGAGCGCAGAAGGTTCTCACTCTGCATTTTGCCTTTTAGACACGTAATGTACCTGTGGCAAAAATCTTTGCAGAGTTCCTGAACCTTCTCCAACTCTAACAAATGAATCCTGAGCACTTGGATAGCTTTCACCATCTGAAAATAGTAACAGTTAACCAATCTTAAATTTTAACAAAAATCAAAACAGAATAACCAATTTAGAAGCACAACTTGTGTTTATTGGTACTTACAAGGTTATCTACTTCTGGGTCATCACTAAAGAACGGCTTTCTATCTTGTTCCTGGTGCTGGACAAATGCTTGAATGTCAACGTTAAAAGATTCTGACGATGGACATTCGGCACTTTGCGTTGCCAACTCGCATTTTTCGAAAAGCAAAGCCAGCAAGGGAAACAAGGGATGCCTGTATATGAAACTACATGTTTACAAATGGTTGTTTTTGTAGTGATGTGAAATATACGTTATTGTAGACATTATGGTAAGGTAAATATCAACTCACCTATACACTGCACGCTTATCAGCTTCGAATTGAGCTTGTGTTTGCGCGTCAGTGAACTGCATTCCTCCGTTAGCTGAGGTGATGACTTGAGTAGCTGCCATGGCTACTGTTGTATCCTGTGCCTGTGTTATAACTCCCACACCCACTGTCGAAGGATCACCAGTGGCAAAAGGAGTTGTAGCAACAGCCTGTGGCACTGTGCCACTGGGAGGTTGTTGCATAGTGTTATATGCTGACAACTGGAATAAAAAAATTAAAAAAATATTGCTACTAAGTTAATTTAATCATTAATTTTGTCAATTACTAAAATTTCATCAAGTTCCATAATTTCAGATGCATAAAGTTTCACCTTTCTATCATAACAAATTTCAGAAGCATACAGGTGTCCACCATAATATGTCAATATATAGAAAGTCCGTTTATTTTATATCAAGTTATACCAATGTGATGCTTGATGGAACGGAAGCAGAAACTCAAAAGGGGAATTTTGTAGTGCGTGTCAGAGCTGCAATGGCGCTGCAGTCAGTCATTTTCAAAAATGGTAACTCCAGCAATCAAGCACAACTTGAATTGTGGTTATGCAGAAAAGAATGGAGGTCACATGGTGGAATGTTGCAGAACACACGACATGAGTTAGACTACCGCCAACTAGACATTCTTTTCATGCTACCAAAGGCCTCCATGTGAAGGGACGCTGAAGTCATATTTTTTTTATGAAACCCAAGATAGGTTCACCATCATTTCCATATTAGTTATGGTTTGTGTGTGTATTTACCTTGAAGTTATACAGTATGTCAGTGGTTGTCTTGTCAACAAAGGGTACGCAGGGTAGTGCCAAGGGGTATGCCTGGCTTCAAATACAAAATGGCAATTTATTTTTTTTTCTCCAAAAAATAGTTCTTTTTTATGCGAATTTCAGATAGATGCCCTAACCAATACCCTATGTAGAATAAATACTCTGTCTATACCCTATCTAAACTCTATATAGATTATAATTGCATTCATTCAAGACTAGATCATCAAATTCAGTGTTATTATTTATCAAAAAAATATTTATGTATTCTTTGTAAACATTTTGCAAAATAACGCCATAATCGTTGATGAAGATTTTTTATTTTGCAAAAATATTAAGGAATACTTGAAAACTACCATGCTAGGGGGGTATGTGAGGAAAAAAGGTTGAGACTGCAGTATGTGATTAAAATGTCGACATCTTATGGTGAACACCCTGTATGTTGCTAACATTCATATGCATTTAAGTAAAACAATTATTTCAATTTGATAACAAACAAATTAGACCATGTAAATTATGTACCACTATGTAATACAATGTTCGAGTCATTACATTGTAAACTCCATGTATGGTGTAATTCTATTTTTTCTTCAAACTTTTCCAAAAGGTTTATATGCCTTATAATGAAACTCGTGTATTAAACATTTACTGTAAATGTTTACTCAATGCTTGCTTCTTTTCTCATGATTTTAGATTTCTACAAATGGTAGAATGCCACTTACTGCATGCAATGCTGAATGCTATCATCATGTTGTCAGTATTCGATTCCTCTTTTACATTTATGATTTGTATTGCTGCTTTCTCATTGATATACTATGTAGCCAAAAATTTATTTGGAAAAAATTAGAAAAAACAAATATACAGTGAGATGTACAGTAAGAATATAGATGGTGCACAAAATTTAATTTAATAAAATAAATAAAATTAAATTAAAAATAAATAAATAAAAATAAAATTTAATAAAATTAAATTTTTTTGGTTTTATGATTTATCAATATAAAAGCTAGGTACTTTTCATATGAAATCGAAAAAATAAAAAAATAAAAATTTACAGGATTGATTAATTTTTTTTCACCTTTATACCCTACATTTTATTTATGCTTCACCTGATTAAATTATCCACCATAAATGGTAATTTTATTTGAAATTCCAAATATTTAATTGCAATATTGGAAATTTTAATATTCACAATTGTATATATTTTATTGATGAAACATGACCAGTTGATGAAAAATTAAAAGTTTTCATTGGTTTACAAAAGCACTGATTTCACTTGTGCTGAAAAGTATTACTGGGCAATATAACTTTTCAAGAAGCTTCACACTTTTCATTCCAATCATAGACTGTCGTCGGTCATACAGTAGTTAGAAATGGTATACACTTTGTTACATTGTAGTATTTTATACTCAACATTTGGCAATTTAATTTGCATTTCTTGTAAGACATTGTTGAGGTAAAGTATATTGGGACTATACTTGGGTCAATATAAATTAAATAGGAATTAAAATAAATTTGGCTGTTCCAAATTAGTTTTCATCTGTTTTTAAGATGGCTTATCGCTTATCAGGGTGGAGAATTTAATTTATATTTATTTTAAATTTGTTAAATTAGATTTTTGCAAATTAACTATCATCACCAAGACCATACGAATAACGTACACTAGTTCTGGAAACATCAAAATAAACGTGAAAGTAGCAATATTTAAAAGGCATGGGTATAGGGTGATATGAATTTCAGTAAATTCACTTTGATTTTAGTAGGCATGGATAAAAGCAAACTAGCGCCTCCTTGTGGCAGTTGTCAGTTTTTGCAACATTACCTGCCCCTAACTCCGCCTACAAAGTGGTTTTCCTAAACCAATTAGTCAACTTCTTAACACCAATTTTTGCTTATTAAAAAACGTATATATCAGGTTTCATGTTTTGCGTTGCATACGGTATAAAAAATGGTTCGATTTCCTAAAAATCGAACCTTATTTCGTTTTTTAGAAAGAAAAACAGTAAATGCAGTTTAGTAATGTCAATACGTGCTGATTCGTTAAACGAATTTGAACACCAGCCAACTTGAATCGTCTAATGTAAATTTAATGTGAACGAAGCCTTTGCAAAGAATATACCAATATTAAAAAATCTATAAATATAAACTTAATGGTAGCAAAATCCAAACAACAACAACGAAAACAGGAATATCGTCTGCCAATAAAAATACGCGCGAAAAGAAAAATTCAACATTAGCGTTAAGATAAATAAACAAATTATAAAACAACCCTAACCTTGAGGCGATAACATTGGTCGAGAATTTAATCTTTTGTTTAACTTTATTCTTATTATATATTGTGCAGTAAATCTTATTTTGTACGTGTAATGTTCATTAGGCCTATAAGAGTTAGTTTACGAAAGCGCATCCTATTATTCTCCTAAGAAGAAAAAAAAAGGTTTCTCCTCGTTAAATGAAAGCAGACATAAATATATGATGAAATTAACGCCGATGGATGGTAACGCCTCTTTTCCTGACCACACCGTTTTATGCAAAACGCGGGGCTATTGTAATAAATGATGTTTCCTCCACCACCACCAAAACACACAATTGTGTGTTCCCCGAAAACCTCTTCTGCACGCGCATCTCGAAAGATGCTTTTGCGAGAGGAGAACCAAGGCAAAGATTGAAATATAAAGTGGACTAGTATCTAGCTTCGTTTAAAAAACTTGTGAGGAAAACGAAATCTCTATCCGTGTGAGAAGTAGCGAAACTGTGAAAAGATTAATATAATAAAAATTAGGTTTAGAAAAAGCCGCGGCGCGTGGGGCTTTTAGTTTTCATGCGGCAGCAAGAAATGGTGTGAAGATGGCGAAGCTGGAGTTGTCTTTTCTTGGCCTTTTAAGCCTACAGTTGAGTCGTCAAATTCGAGGCCCCTTTGGCCCTTAGAAATTACACATGCCGCGAGTTGAAAAGGAAACGCGAGCAGGCGTCTCGGAAGCGCGGACACAAACGCGAGCGCGAGAGTGCCTACAGTTTTGGGACAGTTGAGTGGCAGCTTACCTATGTGTCAGTCTTCGTCAAAAATGGCGTCGTCAATTATCAGTGAACTACGGCCCACCCCAGATTGATGCTGGCGTGACGTCACTTGACCGTGAACGACGCCAAGGATCGAGTGGGAAGTGATATTTTTTAGAGAAATACGCGACAAACGTCTATCTCGTTCGTCTGCCAACGTGGAGAACAAAACGATATGATTTGCGAAATGTGGAATGCGACTGGGTTTGGCTCGATTTTCCCCATGGAAATGAGAAAACGGTGTAGCACCCGATTCCCAAAACCCATTCGGATCTCACCGTCGGATGCAGGGGTCCAGAGCTTAGTACGTCCTCCAAAGTCATTCATGCTCGTGACGTTCAATTAGCTCCAATCAATGGGATGAAGGCGAATGCTGAGTCGCCAAGGCGACGCTTCTTCTTTGTACATCTCTCCACACTTGGACACTACCACATTATATCCCAATATTTAAATAAAATTATTAAAAAATATACATAGAATGAGGTGTTTGTAAAGTTTACGCGTAACAAAGTTTCGCGGAAAAAGTTTTTGTGTCTTATTTATTTACCATTTGACTATTAAATGACGCTTAAAACTGAGCTATCCAACTCTTATATTGAAAAAAAAATGTATCACTGGTTAATAGCAGTATAATTGAGTTATAGTCAACAAATTAAGTTAAATTAAGATGCCCCCTCCCCTCTTCAAAGAATCACGTGAAATAATAATTCGCTTTATGCACAGAAAGAAAAAATTAACTCAAATCTTAAGATTAACAAATTCACATTTAAAACATTTTTTTAATGTGAATTTTGGTTACCGTACGGTAAGGCAGTTATCGATGATATGATAACTGAGTTTCTTTAAACGTAAAATAGAAATATAAAAATAGCGCAAATTGGTGCTCGATTTTTGTTTCAATACCTCTGATTCTGAACACTACTACATAATGTAGTTTTACATTGCAAATTAAACACATATAGGCCTACATACATTTGAGTGAGTAAAGTAAAGTCTTACATACATTTGAATAAAGTTTTAGGAATACATAGAAATGGTGGTTGTTTGTGTAATAAAAGAAACAAAGTTTCAAGAAGTTTAGTTTAGATTTTTATACGATGTTATTATCCAACTTTTTTTATTTACCATTTGGTTATTAAATTTCGCAAAAAAACGGATTTATCTAACGCTTACTTCAAGAATAATTACTTCAACGGGTTAATTTTAGCGTAACTCAATTACAGACAATTAACTACGGTCACAATCATCATTTGATTTTGAACTAAAAAATTATATGAAATTTAAGTAAATCCAAGTAAGCTTATGTATAGAAAATTAAATGTCATAATTAATGCGATAAAAGTGAATAAAAATTTACCTCAAATAATATTTTTTTATAAAATTACATAAATTCGCTATATTTTTTATATTTTTGTAAGTAATTATTATGGTTAGTGGTTAAGTCATCTCAAACTTAAAATTGGAATGTAGATTTGATGTGTATTTTGTTTGACAGTTACAGACCAGCATAATCTGCATTCTTGGGTGAAATAAATGTTTTTATAAAACGTTTGTTTTTGTACTTTATTGTACAAAGTCAAATTAAAAATGTCTTTTACATTAATACATAATTAAATTAACAAAATCAATCATAACATTAAAAAATGAGTAAATGACTAGAATCACTCGCAGACGAATTTCTTATTATGATATTCACAATGCATTCGTCTTGTACCAGTATTCTGAACATTTAATTTAATACGTTATTTTATACTGTAGATTACCTGTATTTTGAACATTAGACACCCAAATATATTTGTCTTATATCAGTATTTTGACTTAAAGCTTTAAAAATTACACGACTAGATATGAACAAAGAAAAGTATCAAGTTAACCAAAAAACTAAAACATTAAGTTGATATTCTCTCAACATGTTGATACTTTAAAAATTTCTTTGGTATGGTATCATCTCCTGTTGATTATGTTGCCAATAAATTTCGGAATGATTTTCGTCCACATTTGGTAAAGTTTGATTATGATACATTTCCATTCCTGGTTGCTCGGGTAATATTGGGAATGATGTTGCATAAGCTAAATGAGGCTGGAATATATATATAAAAATTCGTTTAATTTACTAATTTATATAACAAATTTACATTTATTTATTTCTTGTAAAAAATAATTTTACCTGTGAACCCCAATAGGGTGTTTCTAAATGCCACGTTGTAGGATTCTGATACGTTGTAGTGTTATACATTCCAACATCTGTAGGCGTCATTAGTAGATGTTGAAGATGAGCTATGTAACGTATGGCTAATCTGTAACGTAATAAAGATGCATAATGGTTTGTGTTTTTTTAATTGAGTTGTCACTGATTAATAGACAAGTTTGAATAATTAAACAAGGGTTTGCACCTGAGAGATTCGATTTTGGAAAGTTTCTTTCCAGGTGGTTTACAATAAGGTAGTTTCTCTCGAAGTAAATCGAATGCTCTATTCATGTCTCTCATTCTGGTTCTTTCTCTATCACAAGCACTTCGTCTATAATCTGAATATATTATAAATGAACATAATTAATACTATATTTATATGACAATTAATAGCCTAAAATAATTAAAAACAACAAAGTATTAAAATATCTCATGATATGTTTTCGTTACGGTGTGACAGTGCGAAATTGGAAAATTATGCCAAATTATTCGATTTTGCAGAAACCAAATACCGATATCCTGAAAACACTGGTGAAAGAGGTACTACGTAGAAATTGCATTTATTAACGTTATATACATAAATCTATTTTGCATATAAACAATATTATTATTCCATGTGATTTTTTGTTTGTCTGTCTGGTTATGCGTGTATTGCACAAAAATGAATAGACCGTTTTTTTATGAAACTTGGTTTCTACAGTAATTTCTTGATCCACAAAAGGTTATTATAGATTATTGTCCACATTACAACTTTTATTAGGTAGCAAACAAATGTTCCATTTATACCCGTTATTTTTACTTTTTCCCTCAAAGTGACCAATTTATTCGTGAGTTTCGATATTGACACTGATGACTAGAAATTGTTTGGCAGAGGATTGTTAAGAATGAATTCAGAAGATAACCAAGTAAAAGTAAACCCCGTGGTTGGTATGTTACCGTACCATGGTATAGTAAACATACTAGCCATGTTGTTTGGCATGCAATATTCGTTCATTGTGTATATTCTTCTTTGTGTACGATTTTTATTTCATCTCATTGGTTTCTGTTTGTGTTGGTATGATAACAAGTAATAACAGGTAACACATCTATCAAGAGATATACTGTTCATATACAAGGTGGCTGGAAAGTAACCTCCTATTGAAAACTGCTAATAAATTCACTAATTATTATTTGTTAATTGTAATGAAACAAGTTTTAATTGTAGACCGTAGAATGGTTGAAATTGAAGGCTTCCCCAGAATGACGTTGTGTGTTACAAAAATTCAATATTGAGATTATTATGGAAAACCGTGTTTCATATATAGAATATAGGCCGAGCTAGTACCACTAATAGACAAACTCATACCTATCTAAAACATACATATATCACTTCGAAATTGGTCACTTAATATGTGACAATCAATGTGTTGCTGAATACTTTTTTGCCATT
>JAQIWH010005469.1:0-14585 GCA_034695005.1 Cryptops parisi | reverse complement strand
TATATATATATATATATATATATATATATATATATATATATATATTAATGTATAATTATTATACACGTATTCATTCAATATTTAAAATACAAAAAAAAAAGGTGATGCTCACCTGAGTGCGACACGGACACTCGAATCGTCTGCCATCTCTGTCGATGTAGAAATAGTACTTGTCGAAACTTCTTCTTCTGCTGATAGTAACAGCACACTTTCTTCATCTATGCCGAGACATAGACACGCACTTGGCAATTGCAAACTACTACTACTATAGTAATAAATAAATCGTCGCCGCCGTCGTCTGCGTTCACTACTCGTTATTCACCTTCATCTTTTCTTCTTCCATAGAAAAATACAACACAGAGTGAGGAGGCTTAGCACAGGTGGTAGTTACATATGCAACTCGCTCTTTGCAAAATAAAATATAAAAAAACAACCCACAGCATGGACCACTGTCGTTCACTCTCGTTTGTGAGTAGGTGTGTAATGAATAAAAAGAAAATAATAGTAGAAAAAAAAAATCAACTCACAACTTGTTCGTCTGGTTTCTACACGACACAAACAAAAGTTCCTCTACCGGACGCCGCGACAAACAAAGTAACCGGAAGTGGAAAAAACACCTGAAAATTATTATAGTTTGGCGTTCCGAGTTGAAAATTATAAATAATGGAAGTTGTGTGAGGAGAAGATTAAATATTACGAAATAGATTGTTAGCGCGTGATTTGGTTTGTTGTTAGGTCAGCTGATTCGAAACAGTTGTTGTTGTGGTTTTTATTTTGTGCGTAATTTAATTGGTTGTTGACATCGAGCAGACGAAGTTTCGTTTGTCAAAAAATCGATTCGATATTAACAAAACATCGATATTTATGTTTTTTTAAAATAAACAAATTAAATAATAATAAAAAAAGCTATTTTTTATTTTCATTTATTTTTAAAACTAATTTTTTAATAACATTAAATTTTTTTATATTAAAATAAATATGCAATGTTAAATTTTTTTTCCCGCAAAATTTGTATTCGATACTATCGATCGATCGATGTAGATAATTTGATAATGAACATAATTTTTTTCTGTCAATAATATTATCGCAACCATTCATTCATCGATGATTTCATCAAGGTTTGTATATCATATTTAAACTAGTTCTTAATTTTAATACTAATTATGAATACTTACAAATGCAAAACGATATTTTAAAATTACAAACCATTGTATAAAGCTGTATAAAGAAATATTCGTAAACCATATTATTTCACTTATTAATATTAATCAAACACTAAAAAATTGACCATTACTTAACTAATCAACCATAACAAAACCAAGTTGAATAACAAAAGTATAGGGTTCATCTTTTATATAAACAAAAACAATTTTTATTTCTCTAGGAATTGTGCCAGAAACTTCGAAAAAATCAATGTAAAAATGGCTGAGTGCGATAACCTAGACTCCCTCACCAAAGAGGTATATTTACTGAATATAATAAGTATATTTGAAATACTGTATATTTTAAAATATGTTATAGATAGACTAAAAATATAATATGTATTACAACCTCTTTAAATTTAGCCCAAACAACATTACATTGGTTCAGCAGTAATCACTGAGTCCTTTGTGTTGTGTGGACTGCTATGGTGTTGTTCAATTCAACAACATTATACAGGGTGATTCAGAATATCTAGTCATAACTTTCAAAAGTGATAGAGGGCACGTAATGAAACAACTTTTGATAATAAACTATAGTCTGGAAATATTTTCGTAACGACATACAACGAAATTACGGAAATGCCATATTACTCTCAATGATAGTATATTTTACGTTTGTACATTTTGCAACGTGTTGTTTCATTTCAAATTTCTAGCAGGTATGATGATTGTTATTATCAGAACAGTGTATTATACCAATACGTCATAAAATTTGGCACGTTGTTAACTGCTGTATCTTGTTACACAAGTACAGTATTTCTGGAGTATAGTTTATAATTACGAAAAGATGTTTCATTACATGCCCTCTGTCACATCACGTTAGGAATAGTTATTCTGAATCATCCTGTATAGTTTGATTCGTTTTAAGTTTATGAAATTACCAAAGATTATTGATCGAAATTGGTTGATGCAACTTGTGTGCAAAGTTACCTGTTTATTAGTAATGTTACAATAATCATACATAACCATTGGTTCGTACATTAGGAACTCGTACAACGAGTACGTCGACTGGAAGCTCACATCAAACAACTACAAAATGTGTTGGTGAAACAAAAATCTGGGAAAAACACGAACGACGTCGTTAAACAAAGCAAACGGCCCTTTCAGTTCGAAAAGTGAGAAAAGCATTTTAGAATAACGTATTCTTATTTTTCATGATTTCTTTTCATGCATGTACGTACATTAAATAAATAGCACACCCCTCCCTACCCTATTATTATTTTTTTATTAATATTATTATTAAATTGTGTCATTTACTAAATTTCATTTTTTTTTTACAGGTACAATAAAAGACACGTGGCTTTAAGGGTAGCTTATTTCGGTTGGAATTATCAAGGATTCGTCGTCCAGGAAGACACGATGAAAACCATCGAAACCGAGCTGTTTGACGCTCTGTTGAAAACTCGACTGATCGAATCGAGAGAGACGTCGAATTACCATCGTTGCGGACGCACGGACAAAGGCGTTAGTGCTTTTTGTCAGGTATTATTTTTACCGCCAAACAATCGAAATAATGTTTTGTGAGAATTTACTTTCCTTCATTATTATTATTATCAATTTTATTATTAGTCGGTGCCCTCGTTAAACCCCAAATACCTACCTCAATTTTATTACCGTAGGTGATCTCCATCGATCTTCGCTCCAAATTAAACCAAACAAATTGCACGGATGGAAATGATGATGATGGTATAACCTGACAATTCGGTAGAAAAGATCAGTTTATAGTGTTCAATTTTTGTTGATATTTTATGTTTTTTAGAATTACGGTATGTGTACATACTCAACAAGGTTCTGCCACCTGAAATACGTGTTCTTGCGTGGGCTTCCGTTGATCCGACATTTAGTGCAAGGTGATGATGCAACCCCAATTTTTTATAATATCCGATTTTACACAGCGTTTGTTAAAAATTATTTAATCTTTTTTTTAGTATTTATTTATTTATTTATTTATTTGCAGATTTGATTGCAAGATGCGGACATATAAATATTTTTTTCCTAAAGGCAACTTAAATTTAGAGGTAATTTTGTGCTACAGATTTTCATATCGCGTCGAACTGTGTAAATCCAAAATTACAAAGATCGAGCTTTTGGAACGATTTTTTAAAGAGAATGAACGAAGCCAGCAAACATCTCATAGGCGAGCACGATTTCCGAAACCTGTGTAAAATGGACGTCGGCAACGGTGTGACGAATTACGTTCGGAACATTAAGTCCGTTCACATTGCACCTCTTCGATCGTGGTAAATAGAAGCGAGGTAGTGTCGAACGAAAATAAAAACGTTTCATTGCTAACAAAAGCGTGTTTTTTGTTTTCTATTTTCAGCGATAGCAATGGTTACGAACTCTACGAGTTGTGTATCAAAGGGCAGGCTTTTTTGTGGCATCAGGTTAGGTGCATCGTCGCCATTCTTTTTCTAGTCGCACGAAATTTAGAATCTCCGTCGATCGTGCAGGAACTTTTAGACGTGGAAATGCATCCGAGGAAACCGCAGTACACGATGGCGTCGGGTAAGTTAGTCGTACGCTTTTATTTTTCATACGTTTTAACATTTATTTTTTATCCCTATGTATTTAACGAATGGAAAGTTTAACAACCCAAATATATATTTTTTTGTCGGAATAGAATTGCCGCTCGTGTTATTCCAATGCGATTTCGAATCTATCGATTGGCAATATGATGAAGGTAAAAAAATTTTTTTCACCTTTTGCCTTTTATTATAACGCACTTTATATTAGTTTCAATGAGATGACGTACGGTACGAGTCATGCCATAGGGGCGACATCTGGTGACAAATACCGATGTCAAAACACACAACTGTAAAGTGTGTTCTAAAAAAAACATTGTTTTCTAATGTACAGTATTTTCGCGAATATAAGATGCAGCTTGTGTAAAACTATGTATAAGACGCGTCTTATATTCGCAAAAATACGTCGTTTGTAGCTTGCATTTTCATAAAACAAAAATGTGAATATTATTTTAAACTGACAATCTTTATTGCTCGTCACAGAAGCCAACGCGTGCTTGATTCAGCATTTACAAGAAGAATGGACGAAACAAGCTGTGAAGTACGTGGATTTGCATCTATGGAGATTAGTCAACGATTTGTATTTAATTTATTTATTTATTTATTTATTCATTTTATTACAGGGCAGCGATAACGAAAAGGTTACTGGAAGAAGCCGAAGCCGTGGGAAACGCACCACGGTTGTATTCTCAGGCCGATTGTTTGTCGACGCCACAACCGCAAAAGAATTACAAACCTCTTCTAAGTCGCCCATGTTGCGGTAAGATTTTGTTTGTTTGTTTGATAAAATATTTCATACGGCGTATATATTGATCAAAACAAGTGTGCATAAAGAACTGACAAAAGAATTCTTTATACCGATTGGCAGATAGTTTAGAAGAAAGAATAGAACATTTCAAGAAACGCAAGAATCGATAAAATTGTTCTCCATCGACTTACTTATGTATATATAAATAGATGAGCTTGGACGAAATTAAATCGTTTTTGTAAATTTTTATTTATTCGGATAACGCTCACTGGCGCTATTGCCATTCTACAGGGTGTCTGTACAGTAAGTCCGGACCTGTAGGAGTATTTAATACAGTGGAATTATCCGACTATTGTGATCGCTTTTGGAACTAGTGCTTTTTGATAACATTAAACAGTGGATCAAACACTGGTGGTTGGGTGATTATAATAACGAAAGCCGATTGATAACCTTATCCGCGATTATGATAACAGGATTCCACTGTATTATCGTTTAACGAAACTGGGACGTCCAGACTTACGAGACACTCCGTACTTAACTCCTGCATGTAATTTATCATCACATACAACAACAACATGTACTCTAACCCTACGTGTAGATTTTGTTACCTTTAAATTAATAAAAATTCATTATAGAACGTATTTCTCTAACTTGTGTGAACTGGAAATTCGGGATTCAACGGGATAGAAAAAACGTGTTGACGTCGACATAACATTTATTACAGATTTGATAGAAATTTAAAACAAACATAGCTAGCATAACACGCAACTATAAATACCTTCCATTTCCGCAAAGGTGTCGGAAATCATTTCGACGGTTTCATAAAAATAATTTGATCGTAGATACAAATTGAAAGACATAGTTGGTATATGATTGAATGATTAGTTGCCGGCAGCTGCGGTTGCCAACGTTACTTATTATTAATAAGAAATATACAAGAAAAATGGTCCATACAACAGACATCAAATATGAATCGCGAATGATATCAGGGACACGTTGATGGTTTGGAAGACTTCTGCAAAAAAAATCCAACGAAAAAAAAGATATTTGCAGTGCTGAATACCATGATTTTCCGAACATAAGAAGCGATTTTTTAGGGGTTTGTGTAAACATTAATCATATAAGAGACATGCATGAGATACACCTAAGAAACGGCTTAACTGAACAATGATGAAACCCAAGCTGTGATTGGCTCTAATGTAACGTGTTTAGTAATAAAGACCCCCTCCCCTAAATAACCCACTCATTCATATATTTTTGGTCATCTACCGGTAATATAATAATTAATGATCTTTTTTATTGTTTATTATAATTTGTATATGATCCCCACGAATGTAAGGCGAAGCAAGGGTGCACCTTGTGTCAAATGTTGTATAAGACGCATTGTCTTATATTCGCGAAAATATAAGAAATATATAAATAATGGGAGATAGACAAAAGCACGAAATGCTAGGTTAAAAGCGATCAGTCGTGGATTAACAAGGATTTACCTTAAACCTCCTGCAGATGAGCCAGATCAAACTGCCGGAAGCTTGACGTTGCATATCGTCGGTATGGTGCTTAGAAATCAAACAGAATGATTTACATTTTAGTTTTTTTTCACATGTCAGATTTTACATGTATACAGGTTGTTCCTAAAAGGTCCATCTAGTCAAACAAAAACTTTTAACCACAAAACAATATGCATCAACACCGAATCATAAAGTCTCGAAATGCATACTCATTTGCATATGTACAGCGATCATGAGACAGTGCGCCTATGAAATGATATGACTTCACCCTGTGCTATCTCTGAAGGGAACCATTTCCGGACACATGTTTAAAAGTCCACACCGGACGTATGTGGACTTTTAAACTTTGTTTTGATGCATAGCATCTGTGGTCAAGATTTGACTACACTTTTTTTTGGAACACTTTGTATGATTTTCGTTGGCCCAAATATATAGCTGCGGGGTGCGAGTGCGATTCGGTTTGCAGAACGCTGAAAGAAAACGTGTACAACCAACACATCTTTGATCGGTATGACGACCAACGTTGATCGTATTTTGACTCACCCCGTTGATGGCGATCCAAGGGACGTTGAGTAGATGAGGATGAAGGGATTCGGTTCGCACACCCATTTCGTGCAGATATTCGTTTCCTTCGGGACCTTCGAAACACTCGTTGATACGATCCCACTCGATACGAGCAACCTTTGCACACTAGAAATCGAATGTCGTATATATCACAGTCATGTATTCTCTTAATGAGCAAGTTGTCTCACGATGAAACAAATGTGATTCGCAATCGTTGCGTTCTTCTTAATGCACGTAAACGTGTAATTGATGGAATAACGGCGTAACTCAAAAAATGTAGTTTTGAGAAAAAATGGGAAAAAATTTCTGTCACCTTCAAATTTAAGAGTGAAACAAAATTCCTGTCAACTGTCTATTCTATTTATAGAAGGAAAATGAACAGGTTTCGTCACAAAAATCTGTTAACTTTAGTCGACAGGTTTTCGAGTTATGGACTAATTTAAAAATGGCAATGACGTCGTTATTTATTCCAAATATCATGCTAGTTTATTAAATGCATTTACGCCGTTTTTCCAAAGATCACTATCTTTTCCGTCGTTTCTGAAGTGAAGCGACCAGGAACTGAAGCGACAAAAAGAGAGAAATCACACAAAAATTTCAGATTTACAAATAGTCGCGTTCCATATTCTCGCTCCAAAGGGTCCGAACGTGCCAAATTATAGGCAACTCAATGTCTTCACGGTATAGACTGGTCTAAAACGACGATTCAATAGATGCATTTTTAAGGACTGACGATGCAAGTGGACTTAAAACGTTTTTCCACCCAACTCTTCAATTACACGCTTTTAATGCAATTTTACGCTCAAAATTATTGCTGCACAATGAAGAGTAAACTGACCCGTTCGCCCGAAGTAGCGGGCAATCTAGACGTCATGATGCAGTGTGCAAATGGAACGGAGTATTCTTGCAGTGGATATGTTTTAATCGCACACGCCTGTTAAACGTAACACAATTATTAAAACAATAACAATAATAATAATTCAACTCAATGTTATGTTTAGTTGAGGTGAAACGTGTTGTGTCGCTCGATGACTTACCTGTAGTTTATTGGCTTTACATTCGGGAGGTCCGTGTTCGCAAACAAAATTCCAGGTCTTGCCTTGTGCGTGATACTAAAGAAACGTCATTATTTAGAAAGCCTCAAACACAAAAAAAGTATCGATACTATCATAGACGAAAACAAGAAGGAGTAATTAATCACTGATGTTTTGCCATATGGAATCAAGTCGAACTTGACGCTGCTGAAGTTCTTAAGTTTCTCGAACGCCGGCCAAAGCTGTCGCTCGAAAAATTTGACGCTGTGCAGATTCAAAGATTCGTAGTAAACAGAGGCGACGACTTGAGTGATGGAACTGTTCTGCAGCTCTTGCAGTTGATTATCTTCCGTGTGCACGTCATCGTCTTTGTAAATAAACTATTCCAAAAAATAAAAATAATAATAATAAAAATACTTCTTCTTTTGCCATTTACTCAAAACTATGAATTGTTACATGCAACGTTATTCCGATTTTGGACTTACTTTCCAGACAAGAAAAACGGCCAGCAGGGTGCAACCTATCGCTGCGATGATACACGCAGACCTTAGCAAAGTTCGTAGAATGTCATCGTCGGCAGGACGGCTTGGCAGTTCGGGTCGATGTCTAGCGGCTGCTTCGGCAAAGCTACCGAGTACCATAGTTGGTACAATGTATAAAGCTGCAACCGAACCAAACGTATCAAAGTCTGAATGCAACTTATATAATGTTACATTTTCATCATATTAGTCTAATGCTATGAAAAACTACAGTAGAGTTTCCCTCGTTCAGCAAGTTTAGGTACCAGATGCGCATTCCGAAAGCATAAATTCTTGAAAGGTGGACCATATTAAACCACAATGAACTAACTCATTTTTTGAGTTAATGCATGAAACGAGGTAACTAAGACATGACCTAAAAAAGAAGCAGCCTGTCTTACGACAGCTAGCTCAAATTGTAACGAGTATTGCGAAGCAATATGAGTCAAATTAATAAATACCTGTAACAAATGTTGCGAAGCAACATGAGTTGTCAAAACGATATGAAACAATGAATCAAATAAAAATAAAAAATTTTCCCATCATTTTGATAGGCTGTATATTAGTGATAAATAATGTGTATAAATAATAGTGTACACATAAATTACAATGTGTATAAATAATAGATAACAATGGATGAAACCCCGACTGATTAAGATAATAATAGCCAATTGATAACATTATCCGTGATTATAACAACCGGATTTTATTGTAAAAACATTTTTTTAAACATAACAAAAAAATAACTGTTTAGCATTGGAATAGTGGTCCTTCAGGGAGTTAAACTGGTCCCTTAACGGGGGATATTGTTAGTTTCAAATCAGTGGGATGTTTCCGGACAAAAGCAGAAGGTAGTTTTTCAGGGAAGTTTCACTGTAACTTAAATTTTTTATTCAAAACTCTTACACTTTTTTGTATGCACATCTGTATACAATATTCACATCTGTATACAGTATAAATGTAAGCTCCTATTGAAAAAAAAAATAATTACCTTAAATAATTATGATGATTTCAGCACTGTGCAAAAAAGCTGTAATGAATCCTATGTAGTTTTTCATCCTAGCAAATTAAGACAAAAAAATTAGTCATTAGTTTTACCAGTATATAGGGTGTCAGAAAATTGAAGGGCCTGGTGTGAAAGGGTGTTAAGTAACATTTTAATCGAAAATGACTTAGAACCATTTTCATATGTGTCAGGTGCAGGATTCTACCTAACACATACATTTTGATCAATATGTGCAAATCTATTAGTGTTGAAGTAGCCCATAAACAGCAAATTCAAATCTTTAAAACGTCTCTTCCTAGAAATTGTAAAAATTTTACTTCACACATTTTTTTTTACACCCAGGCCCTTTACTATTTTTACAACTTCAATATACTAAACAAATACAAAATTGTAAAAAAATAATAATTTTTGGACCTCAAAAAATTTGTGAATAGTGTGCTTTATACAGTGTACTTATTTATGAAATACATATTAAAAATATTAACAAATAAATAAAATCTTAACGCAAAAAAAATATAGGTTTTACTGGTTCACGAGTTAAAGTTTAACTACTGGCAAACAAATTAAAATATTAATATTACATTCTATACTTTATATACTATTGTACTATAGTAATAGTATTGTACCATATAAAAGAAAAATGGCAAGCTGCGCTTTGCTGCATAGCTCTGCTCAGGTTTTGCAGCCAAGTCATTCAATGGAGCAGCCAACCACTATAGCATCTTTTTTAATATTTGTATTTTAAGATGAAAAATAAAACCAAACCAACGTAAAAATAGTTGCAAATCATTTTATTTCACGTTAAAATTGAATTTTACCTTGAAATTTGCAAAAGCATCGTCTACATGTTGCAGGTAAAATGTTGAATGCGTGAGGGAAAGGTGAGTGGAAGGTGAAATTTTTGACTTGCTAAACTCGATTTGCTGGGACGTCTGGTGACCGACGAAGTAACTACTTGTTAGATCAACTGGTATTAAATTACGTTGCATCATGGCAAAACGATCCGAACATCCGGCAATAATAAACGTCAATTATTATTATTATTATATTAAAAATAAAGGAATATGAATTATCGTTTTTCCCCCCATTATTGATACGTACATATTGGCAACTTGGGATGTTTTAACCTTGCAAGGAGCGCTTTCGAACCAAACTAATCTTCCGATATGCATACTGTAAAAAAAAGGAAGTTTGTTTGCTATACACTCCTAGGCCCTTGGACCGATAAGGACCAAATTTGACTTATACACGTAAATTATAAATGTATCGTAATACATAAATACTCTAGGTCCCATTGGAATTAATTAGTTTTTCATAGTCATTTATTTGATTTATTATATTATTGAATTTTGACCCATTGGGGTCATAAAACATAAAAGATTAGAAAATGTAAAAAAAAAAAAAAAAAAAAAAATAGAATAAGAAATAAAAATCAATTAATGTATTGAAACATTAAAACTACTACTACTTAATTGCAGCACGCGATTTGATCGATTTAAAAACATTTATTTTCTAAAGTAACCACTTTAGCTTTCCTGTATCACACAGCGCATAGCTACAGCTTTGTAGGGCTTGCCTGCCGCGCACAGCGCATGCTACACCTTTTGAAGGCTTTTCAACACAACATAGCGCATACCTATAAAAATATTATACAGTGAGTGTAAAGTAAACTAATGCAAATCGAAAATAATAAATAAAATTTTACATTATAAAATTGGGCAGTTAACTGCCATTTGAAGTGGATATAAATATATATAATATTATATATATATATCCACTTTAGACTGCCATTGTTCCCATTTGAGAACACAAACATGTTATATTTTATTTTTCACCTTTTCTTATTATCCGATTGTATTGACTTTGGTATCAGTTTGTAGAGATGCTGTCCCACTTTCAGAAAACAAAACACAAAATATTGAACAAAATATCACAGAAAAATGTAACCTAAATCGTAATCGGCGCCGAGAGTCACGTGACGATGTTTTCCTTCGCTTCCCACGTTTTGATTGGTCGCCAATAATAATAATAATGACAAAGGTCAAATATCATCGTTTTGAAGGTCATCTACTATAAACTACGGTTCTTAGGATGACGAAAGACGTTTATCTATATATATATAAAATAGATTTTTTCCTTGAACTTTGGCAACGTTCCTTCTACTTTAAATTGAATTAAGCAAGATTACAAATTAAGTTTTTGTTTTAAAGGTCATCTGACACAAAATTTGTCAATTGCCAGCTTAAGCACTTCCTGGACAACTGGACATCATCAGATTTCTTGCCCAACCAATGAAAACTGGTTGACACGAAACCGACGTCGCAATTGTCCACCAATTCGCTACCCTTGCCACACCAAAAAATTGCGTGGCACAAGGCCTTTAAAAATAAATTTCAAAAAAAAATATTTTGCTACTTTCCGGTTATAGCCAGGCCCAGTCTGATGTTGCTATTCGTTTGTACTTAATTATGGGTTTATTGTGCAAAAAAAAAAACAACAATAAACTTATCCCGTTAATCTAGTTGAAATCAGGATAAACCACAGCTTCAAGTTCAAATAACAGAAAGTGTACAGACGGGAATACGAAAAAATGATGAATCGTTTTGCTGATTGTGCTTTTCAAAGCCTTATCAAATAAAAGCAACGCAAACAAAAACCGATACTGCTGAAAAAAAATAATAATAATAATAATAAGATAACGAGCAAAAAAAATAAAAATATAATATGGATCCAAATAGTGAAAGTAATAGATAAATTTACCAACCGAAATCCACCGCCTGAATTATTCGATAAAAAAAACAATGATAATTAAAACAATAGGCATTTTGAATTGAAAAATCATTAATATAATTCATTGTACAATTCGTTGGTATCAATTATCAGTAATGATAAAAATTTAAAAAATTGAGCAAACAACTGAACTATATCTTAATTGAAATTACATGAGATCATGTGGAATTTCATAAAAAAATAGTTTTTTTTTTCTCAAAAAAAATAATCATTAACACCCCCTTACAAAAAAAATATCATTACTACAGCCATTTGAGTTGACATAATAATAATAATAAAATCACAAACAATTTTATATATTTATATGTAAAAAAAAACAAAAAAAAACCCAATTTTAAAACGACAATCTCTGGAATTTCTTGAATACCGAATACTTTTAGTGTGATTTTACGAGCAAGCTTCTGGTTTGGAAGAACTCTACAAAAAAATATATTGATTATATCAGTATCGTACTCACCGGTGAAATGATACAGGATTATTCACAATTCCGTGACACATTAAAAAAAAATCCGTAATGCACAGAATTATGAAAAACCCTGTACATCGCATTTCAACTTTATGAATAAACAATGAAAAAACTACCTGAAAGGAGCTGCAAACGAGTCCGAGTAAATCGTTCAATGCTTGTCGTTGAATTTCATCGGTGTGACTCTGTAAAAATGCACAAGTTTAAATTTGTGGTTATTTTGAAATTCTAACTTCTAATCAACAACGATTAACGTGTTCCAATTTATCGATGCCACCCACCCCATTGATCTTGATCCATGGGACAAAATTGAGACGAGGTGATAAAGTGCCCGTGCAAACGCCCATTTCGTGAAGGTAGTCGTTGCCTTCTGTGCCGTCGAAGCATTCTTGTACTCTGTTCCAATCCAATTTCACCTTTTGCGAACACTGAAAAAAAATTAATATAAAAAAATTACTTGTAAAAAATATGTGAGATAAAAATTGTGTGAAACAATAGCCACGACGATATCGTTACCTTTTCACCAGCGTTTGGTGGATAATCCGCAGTCATAACACAGTTAACGAAAGGCACCGCTAAATCTTGTTCAGGATAAATTTTAACCGCACACGCCTGTTGAGCAAAGATGAAATGTGTTCAGCTTTACATTATAAAGATATAGGTCGAACAGTGGAATCCGGTTATTGTAATCATGGATAATGTTATCAGTCCATTGTTATCAAAAACGAGCACTGTCCCAAAGTGATCATAATAACTGGATTTCACTGTTACTACAATGTCTTTTTATTATGCTTTTTTAAATAGGTGCAAAAAACAAACAAATAAATAAATAAATAATAAGTAAAAAATTGAACAAAAATTTTAATCTCTGAGAAGTGTGAAAACTGTGAACTTGTCACCTTAATTCTATAAGAATGCTCTGGAACAAACTCCACACGTTAAAAAAGCATACTACAATATCAAAACGTTGAAATATTTCGTACTTGTAATTTATTTCCTTTACATTCAGCCGGTCCATGTTGACACATGAAACTCCAACTTTGTCCATTCGGATGAAACTATACCAAAAAATACCAAATTTCTAACTTAAACCAGTTTAGGTTAGTTAAAAAAAAATAAATAACATCATGCCACTTGTGGCAGTCAATGGTTGTAGGATCGATAAGACAAAAGTACCGAAACGTTTACAATTGAAGGGCTTCCAAGTAATATAATGATTAAGCCACACTTTCATCAAAAAATAACATTTTTACATCTAAACTGTCTCTCAGTACTATTTCTAGTTTGTTAGTTTACAACTCCCTGAGTTTTCCAGAAAATGGTAGCATAATATAGAAAGTCACCTTGTTGCTCGGTATGGTACTCTACCAGAAAAACGGCTCTTCTGAACAATTTCAAAAAATATGGCTTTATCATTGTAATTTGCCCTTCGATTTATATAATAAAAAATCCATTGAACAACAGCTATTAACATATATAACCACTTAAGATTTTATATACCGAGGCTTTGCCATAGGGAAACAAATCAAAGTCCACGTAACCCTTGAGTTTTTGGTAAGTAGGCCACAGTTGTTCTTTAACAAACTTCACACTGTCTGGACATAACGATTCGTAATACACACTGACAGTGAGACGTGTCTCTCCCTCATCGTGGACACTTCTCTTCTCTTCACCGCCGTGTAAGAACTAAACACAAAATGGACGTAAAAATACTCTTTTGTTAATATAAAAAAGGCATTGATTAAAAGCAATTTAGAGATGTATATACAACCTTCCATATTATAATGATAAGGAATAATGCACACCCTACAGCTCCCACATTGCGAGCATATCTCAACATCACGAACACATAGCATAAAATCAAATGGAGGGTTTGAAAAAAATATAAGTAATGTTGCCAAACTGGTTTCTACCAGCTACCGCCATCTGACGGTGAAACGAACATCATCAGACGTCATTCACGACTCGTTTCACTAATGGCGTCATTTAAACGCGCGGCTTGTTATTTCACCACCACAAACTTGGTTGTAAAATAACTATAAAATAGAAAATAATGATTGAAGAAATAAATCTGCGTTATGTATGTTTTTAAAATATTTTATTACTTTGTGAACGTTGTTGATATATATTTTGTTAACTATTTTTTATTTAGTTTTGATATTTTAACCAATTGATTATTTTAAAAAATAAGCATTTAAAATTTTTTTTATTGTTTCATAAA
>JAQIWH010005468.1:0-14588 GCA_034695005.1 Cryptops parisi | reverse complement strand
ATACATACATACATACACACACAGTATTTATCAAGGGTCAAAAGTATTAGAAAACTTCGACAATAAGTTAGTAGTATAGTTTCTTTTGTACACTATGAAACAAATTGCACTTGTCAGTGAAAATATCGCACGTACTAAAAAGCCAAAAAAAGGAAGCAGTCAAAATAGAACACTTATTATTTTCTAGTTGTTGAGTTGTTTTTTGTTGTTTTTTTTTTTTCTTTCCTTTTTTCAATCCTTAAAATTTAAATGTCTTTTTGTGGAAAAGAACACGTTTTTGGTCCGGGTACGAAATGTGGTGATCGATAGGTGCTGTTTTGGATCAGGAGTTGGAATGACGGACGCGGCTAGGGGGCGCCACAGCGCATCTAATTGATTCAATCAACCAGAAAACACGGCCCGAACGCGCCCATGTGTACGCAACAGTCATTAGGCTCAGCGACAAATGAGACGTCCATCATGACCACGGTTACCCTCTCTTGCGTGATGTCACTATGTGCTAGCCTTCTCTTTCACTCCTTGTACAACTACTATAGTAGAGTCGTCGTTGAGAAAATTCGCGTCGTTAAGATCAGAAACGATGCGCGAAGTTTAAAGATTTTTTAACAGCAATTTTTTTTTATATATATTTTATTAAATTAGAAAGATGATAACTGATAGTCGTACTTCTTTTTTTCTCAAGAACAACACTTTGTTTTGTTTTTTGGATTGGGTTGTCTTGAGTTCAATTCAAGTTGTTTCAACTCAATTGAATAGTATCTCAATTTTTAAAAATAAGATATTTAGTAGATTTTAAGTTTTATGAGATGAAATTTATTTTTATGTAGTTTACCTCTTTTTTTTTCAATTCTTGGTTTTAATTTACTATTTTTTTTTATTTTTACTGTTTGCATTTTAAAGTTGAGTCATTTTTAATACTGCATTGCAGTACTTTACATTTGAAGGGCTTCGGGCAGCATAATGGTAACCACATTTTAAAAATTGTTCAAGAGAGCTGTTTTACGTTCATATAAAAATGGTACATGTGCATGTACATACTCACATACCCATGGTTTGTGTTCTTTGCAATCAACAGCCTCATCTTTTTATGACACCTATCAGATTTTTCATATATAATATTTTCAATCACGTGACTAGGATTATCCCACAACTCGAGCGTAGTCATTTGACTGCGTGAAACCGGACGTAATACGATTTCGATGAATTTGTAATTATTTTGTTGTGGAAATGGAGTGACATATCTACATTAGTCATCAGAAAAATGTATTCATTGAAAAATCAAAATTGTGTTCAATTTTTTCTTTCTCTTTCATTGTATATTAAGATGTTGTTTTGTTGAACGCCTTTGGATAAAGAAAACGCAAATCAAAGACACGTCGTCGAATTCGTTACGCTTTTCATCTTTCCATCGTGCGAATTGAAACAATTTTCCTGATCGTGAATTGCGATAGTACTAGCTGTTGAGTGCTGTTCAATTTCACATCACATCTCTCACCATAACCTTCAATTACCGTTCGTTATGGTTATCAACGTTATGTTGTTTTTGTTATCAACTTTTCATCTGTTGTTGTTGTTTGGTTCGTAGTAAGCATTGTCCGTCTTCAACGTTAAGCGAGTTCAACACAACTACGTACAATGGCAACTTGCATAAATCGTGAACGGGCACACTTTAAAATCTAATTCATTATATACGATTTTTCGTTGTTAATTAACGGGACGCGACAAGTTTAATGAACGTTACTGTTTCATTTATTTTTATTATTATTTTTTTTCCACCCACTCATTGATGTACGAAACACATAACGAATTCGAGTCCGTTGACCATGGTTCTTAATAGGCAGAACATAAATCATTTTTCATTAAAAGTTGGGCACTAAACGAATTGCTTCGGAACCAACTGTGTGACAGACACGAGCGACACTGTAGAAAAAAAAATAAAATTGGTTGACAATAAAAAAATTAGTGGTTGAAGTTTTCAGTCACGTGGTCATAATTCAAAACCGTTTTCGAAGAAACCGCTAATTTCTCGGGTAATTAATTAATGCAAGCAAGACCTCGATTTTGGAGTTGGTTTCACTTGCGATGATAAATGTGCCATTTCCTCATTCCGTCATAGTGACCTCATTGATCTTTCTCTCTTGGTAGCTAGAATATGATCTTGAAATATTTCTCATCAGTTATGTTATGTTTTTTTCATACTGCTTGGGTTTTGTTTAAGCACAATTTGTTTTTTTTTTTTGTTTGTTATTTTTTTGGTCAAAGTGAATTCAACTTTAATTTTATACTCCGTACGTTTGCTATGCAGCAAAATCGAATTTAGTTGTTTGCATGGTTAATTTAAATACGATTTAAAGTGGCCTGTCAACTACTGTAAAATCATTTTTGTTGCATAGAAAAATTGATATGCAGTGAAGCTGCTGCATCTGTGTGTTACTTTCTATGGTGTATCGTGGATAATTATTTTTCAGTTGGATTGTCATAAATAAATGGAACGGCAGTGAACTCTGATTATATGAGCTATTGCCTACAATATTGACTTGGTACCTTCAAAATTATTGTTTAAAATTCACCAATACTATTGAATCAATTTTAAGATCAATGAAAATAGCATCATTGGAAAGACCCCCTTAAGATTTCTATTATATCTAAAACTCAGAATGTTCATTATATTAACTTTTCGAGTATTAATAGGAAACACTCGGCTGGATTAGCACGTATAATAGACCAGTGGTTCCCAAACTTTTTTGCTTGCGACTCAAAATATTTTAAATACTACTACGACGGGACTGATGACGGGACTCAACATTGACAGTTTAGAGAGGATAAACATTAACAAAAACTGAAAAATGAAAAACCAGACTTAGTATGGAGTCTACGTTTTCTCATTTTTTATCCTAAAATTTAACAATAGGACATTTTTTCAAAATTTATTGCGACCTAAAGTTGGATCAGGAACCAAGAATATATATACAATACATACTGTATGTACGGGATCGGTGTGTTGGATTTAGGGTTACTCACAAATATACTGTACAGTACTGGCTGTTTGCATAACAGCATGGAGATAAAAGGTAACAGTATTAAAACAGTGTGAATAAAAATCAATTGAGGAAACCCCTCCATAACTCAACTCATCGAATATATGAAGATTAACATTGCGCATGCACAGTAGTTTCCTCCAATGGTATTCAAACGAAAATTGATATTGTGTGGTTGAATCGAATCGATGATTCAATAATTGAATGACATTTCTAAAAACTTACATCATTATGTATTTTGTGATTGTATTACCCCTCACTGATTCGAGTGAATTTTATTTACGCGATTGAACCATTTCCCTCATTTTTATTGCAGTAACTCATTAGTCATTACGAAGCATAATGTTCTCGTTCACCCATCGTGCTATTTTGATACACCCTGTAAAAAAAAGTCATTTTTTTTTAAAGAACAACAATTTAAATGTTCGAACTACATCTAGTCGCACTCTTTGAGAATCACTCCCGCGTTTTGTTTTGTATACAGTGTGACATTGCGACCATCCGTTTTCACACCGTATTCACACCCCCCCACCCGTTATTTGGTTATATCTACATACACACACTACATTGTCCTCTGTCTTCATTCTTTCCTTCCTGTCGCAAATCAAACGTTTTCCCGACCCTCCGATCTTTGTTCTTTTACAATCCCCCATTAGATGGAGAACCCGGGGGTAGAAGATATTCTCCCTTTTTTTTGTCACTCACTCTTTCGTTGCTCTTCTACGGCACGTGGCACGCATGCGCAGACCCTTGAGTTTCTATTTTACCCCCTCATCCCTTTCTGTCCCAATTAAGACCACAATTCTATGTCGAGCCGTTAATTGCAATCGTCTGCTAATTGCAGTTTAGGCTTACAGCGTTGCTGTCGGCTGTTTGTTATTCAACAGTGGGAAAACTTTAGGTCTAGAGGCTAATAATAAAGAGAAATAGTTAAAAAAAAAGTTTTATCAATTCAAATGAGCTATTAAAATTATTCATTCACAGACTACGTCTGAACGTTGGGTGTTTTAAAACGTGAGAATTTGTAATGACACAAAGGAGTGTGGTATTTTTATGTACAGTATAAGTGATTTTGATTTGTTTGTTTCGCAACGACATTATGCTAAAGTTGTGGAAAACAGAACGTTGAAAATTAGGTAAGAAAAGTAAGAGAACCTTGAAAAAGTGCATTTGGTGTTCGTTTTTTTTTAAAATTTTTTTTCTTTAATTTATTTGCAAACAATATCGATAGATGGCGCCACCAATAATTCAATCATTGAACATCACTTTTCCAAAGAAAAGTAGACATATCTAAAAGTGAAAGCAAAATATTGAAACTGATTTAAAACAGAAAAGTAAAATAACCGAATTATTGAGTAATGGATTTTTGCTACGAATCGGTTTAGGCTTCTATGATGTGAGCATTTAATTTTACGTTGATAACACGCATCTGAATATCCGTGAAAACTGTTGAGAAAACAACAATTTGTTGGTTTTCTATTACCGTATTGTATATAGTCGGCGCAGCACATATGCATACAAACGTAAATAATGAGCAATATGCGTTGCGCCGACTTCAAATGTACAAGTCTTAAAAACTCGTATCAATATGATTTCATAATATTAAGTAACATTGAAACTAAGTTTTAATAGAATTGATTGAGTAACGTTTATCGTAATTGTATTGGAATAAAATTATTTTATACTTTTTTGTGCAACTTTTGAAGTCGGGTTTTTAATGTGTTAATTATATATAACATCGTATATAGATCAAAGTTACGGATAAATAAATAAATATAAAATGTACATTTTATTTTTTTATTGACTATAACAAATGTATAAATATGTATTCAATAAATTCACATAAAAAAGTGATTTTTTTGGGGGGAGCGCTAAAGTTTAAATCTATGCCGGTTGCATGAGAATTTTCGAGAATCGAGTTCTGGATAATTGACTTAATAATCGATTATTCTCATTAAGTTACTGGTACATGTTACAGTCAAAAATCGAATTAAATTAAAATCCAGTTTTGACTAGTCAAAAAGCTGGTAGATTTGAGAATTAGTAATTTGAGTGTTTGGCGACCTTGGTCCGCATTAGTAGTCATGCGTTAACTAACCTAACCTTCGTGGTTAAGGTTAATCGGGCTTTGCTTAATAAGATCGGGTTTTGACTGAAACATACATACACTCAAAAAAATTATTTTGCCAACATGGTTCTCTCTTTGTCAACTCGAAGAAACCATAGTTTTCAATTACAATTGTTATTCTTTCTGTTTTTTTTTTGTCCAAATCTTCACACAGGCGCACCCGCACGAAATAATGAGCGAGCATTATATCTCATCCCTCTCCATAAATCAACCATGGTTGGTTGAGCATTTCGTGTATATCCCACATGGTGGCGGGAGGTATATATATGTATTTTTAGTCTCCTATTAAACTAATAACGATCAATTGTTGTCCCCTATCTTTCTGCGTCATCGCGTCCATCTTTCGATCGTTTCCCCTTGCAATCGGAAGTGACGTGGCTACATAAAGGGGGAAGTAAAAGGGATAAAGACAGAGGGGGAAAAAAGAGGGAAAATGGTTTTAAATGGAATAATAACAAGGGTCCAAACGCCGATTGGACGATGGCAAGCGTCACGCTTGTGCTATAGAGAAAAACGATTAATTTGGTAACAACGGCACCTCGAGAGTGGAAGAATGGAAAATGGGTGTTGTATGGAGCATACTCCTTAATTACTCCTCCTCTCCAAATTACTCCTTGCCAACATCCATCGTTTCAATTTCTTGATACGATAACGATCGGATCGTATCTCATTGATTTCAGTGGTTGTTTTTTTTTTTCATTACTTCTTTTTAATGTCATGTCCAATAGTTGACGTTTATTTATATAAAATATTGTTAGGGTGATAGTGAAAATAAGCGTACAAAATTATTGCGTCTTAATGTTGGTGTTAGTTTTTTTTTCGTTTGGTAATAATAAAAAAGTAATTTCCGCATATAAATTATGAAATAATTGAATGAAAATTAAATATTTTACAAAATGTGAAGGGTGAACCAATATTTGAAGAGCTTATTTCCATAACGTGGTATTTTTATTTTATTAATTTTTTAGATAACAGGCTCTGATCTGTGTGCTTTGCTGATTCCAAATGTCTTACTTTCAAGACTCAAAAACTTATTTTTTTCCGACTGAAAAGCACTATCAAAAACCACGTTTATATGCAAAGTCTTTGGAATAGATATATGTTTTCTGAAAAATTGTGTTTTCGGATTTAAGACGTTTTGGAAATAAGCTCTTCATTTACGGATTGGTTGACAGCCAATATTTCACAATGTTGTTCTTTAATGAAATGGGAGTTCGAAGAGAAAAATTGAGTGCGAGACTTATGATGCACCCTGTATATTTCAGAATTTCAGTTCAATTTAAGCTCATCATGTTAGTTAGCAAAAAACATTAAACTCTTTTTAAATAATGTTAAAAAAAAATTAGGAAATTGTTTGTTTTTTTAATTATTTTTAAAAATTATTTTTAATTATTTTTCATTCTAAATTATTTTTATTTTTTAATTTTTCTTTTCGTACTTGATTTATTAAACTTTGCTTAATTTTATTTTTTGATTTTATTATAAAATTTTTTTTTTTTCTAATGTCGATTATTTACTATCAATAATATTAAAATTATATTTTGGACCACCCTATATAATGACGATTTTTAAAATTTTTGGGCTCATCCTGTAAAATTCGTTAAATATGTACTTAAATTATATACTTAAGCTATACTGTTAAAATAACGTGTACACTTTTTGAATTCACATTAAAACTTGGAATCACCCTGTACTTTCTATAAAAGTATATGCGTTACGTCATTTAAATTATGAAACGTTTTTAAAACCAGTGAAAATACTAAATTCGTGGGTCACCCTGTACATTTCGAATACATATTAAATAATGTTATTTACATTAAATTTATATAAGGTGTCTTGTCTGTTTTCATTGGTTAAGTTGGTGTTTATCAATAAAAATACAACTAATTAAATTAACTACGAATTTCATTTCTAACCATTAGTTTATAGAAAACAAGTTGTCAACGAAATGTTTTATCAACTTCATTATCATACAGATGACAAGTAGCCGAGATGTTGTAAGCCATAATATTCCAAAAGTGCAGTGAGCAAGACGAATGGAAAAAACAACATTGTAACTTTTATCTTAATTTTTTAACTAGCGAAAGTTACTAATTAACTTATTTGGCAGGGTTTGCACACACAAAAAACAAAAACGTACATATATGGAAGAAATGTACTTTATTACGTTTTCTTGTTTTTTGTTGTTGATGGAACGATAAGAGTGAGAATGAATTGTTATAACCCCGTAGGTCGGCAAACTTAATGAGTGTGAAGATTGTAAACATTTCTCTTGGTAGTAGTAAAGGGAGTATTTCTTGTGCTGGTGCTGATGGTGATGTTCATCTTCTTTTCTCTTTTGTCCTTGTCGTTTTGTTCATTAACGCAGCGGGTCATCGTACTTAAAATTTGGCTAATGAAGGTAATCGTGGTCGTAAATAGTTTACACACTAGAAACCTCGAGAGGAATTAATTTTTGTAAATAGGATAAAAAGAAAAGGTAAACAATCGTCGGCGGGGATTTAATTGAACCGGTGAAGAAAATTGAAATGTTGTTTATCATGGTCAACGTGTTTTGCTTTTTTGTTTTTTTGTAGTTAGATTCGTCTGCTGTTTGTTTTATTTTCATACGCTTCATATTAGCTTCACTTGTGAGTTTTGTGATTGAGCTGGGGATTGAACGTAAGTTATGCTGCAATATAATGGTGTTTATGATAATATACTGTATAGTCTAATCAATGTATAAAATGAGATAAATCGAAAACCTCATTAAGTCCAATGTAACAAAATTCGCATAAATCGAACTGAAAATTCAGAACTCAAAAATGGAACTTCTCACATTATGCAACTTCTGCACACATGTTGGTAGCAAAAATCAGTGTACCCGATTTAAAAAATTATTGTTTACTCATGTTGTTTTTTCTGACAAATTGTAAATTTTGTTTTTATTTATATTTGTATTGTTGTATTTTGATGTCTCAATGAGACGAAAATAATTAAAATAAAAATCGCTTAAATCGATTATTACGTTACTCAAAGATCACATTAATCTAAAGTCATATAAATAAGAATTCGCATAAATCGAAACTTGAAGAAATCAAAAATGGAATTACTCAAAAGTCGCATGATTCTAAATTCGCATAAAGCGAAACTATATAAAGCGTATTCTTAACAACGCATTTTTAATGTACTTTTTAAATTATCAAAATATACAGTAGTATATTATAATTCGGTGGTTAATTACTAAAGTTGGTGTTATTTTTATGAGTAAGAAATAAAAATATTTGTTAATTGGGTTGGGGCAACATTTGTTTTGCATGTATTTTATACGTGATGAATTTTTTCAACCAACTTTTGTAACAATTTGCATATATATTTTCCAATTTAAGATGATATTTACCTTTTATTAATGTAAATTAGAATTGTCAACAATGATGGGTACCTCATTGTTATAATTTTTTGTTGAATCGTGGTGACGTCAGAGCGTTCCAGATAGATAGATCTGACTATCTGATAGTATGTTTTTATGTACTAATAATATCCCAAACCATAGACAAAACTAACAAAAAACAAAACAAAAAACTTTTGTGCCTAGATTTCATACTTCTGTCTAAAATCTACATTTTGGAAAATGACAAATAATAATTAGCTGCATAGACAGACAATATTAAATAAGAAATTATCTAAAAGCGTTGGGCACGATTATCTCGTTGTTTAATCCTGTTCAGTGGAATAGAATATTTAATAAGTTGAGAAATGCGTGAAAGACCCAGTGCGTTAGTGCGACGCTGACCGAGTGACTCCTGCCGAGAAGGGCAGCTAAACCATACTTACCTGGCGTAGGAGATACTGTGATCCTAAAGGCAGTTCTCCCGGAGCGAGGCCCATCCATTGCACTACGGTTGGGTTGACCTCTGTGATTGCCCCAAATAGGGGCAACTCGGGCGCGTAATTTCTGGTGGTGGGGTATCTGCGTTCGCGCAACACCCCGTAAAAATAAACCAAAATTAGTATTTCTTGTCTAATTTGTTTTGTTAAAAACAAGCGTTTTCATGGGAAACAATATTCACTTATCACTTTGATAATTGAAATAGACGACGACAAACGAGTTTCGAAACAACGAAACAGAGTTTCGTCTTTTCATGCGAATTGCAAATTTTGATACGATTTTTGATTTATGCGAAAAACTTAACTCCCGCACAGTCTAGACTTTAGGTCTAGAATGTCCTTTTAAACCTTTTTATGCTTAGGAAAGGACTGACATTTAGGCATTAGGATATTATACTTATACATGTACTTATTCGTCTGACAAAAAAAAAAGATCTGTATGCCCGTCAACAATGACGGGTGCTAGAATTGTTATATTCTTCATTGTTGTTTTTCTATTATTACGATGCTTAGTAACAGGTTACTAACAACACACACACACATTTTTAGCTCATTAGTTTAGTCAAGTTTGGGTTTAGTTTTTCCTTTTCAGTATTTCATTATTGTGTTTCTGTTATTACTTAGTAACCCGCTAACTGGAAAACTATATAGAGAACTAGAAGTAACTCTTAGACCCGTGCCGTGTTGTAGCTTGGGGGCATGAACGACGTTTTGAGGACGTCACCCGATGGATAGGGCTAAAGTGTTTATCAATCTCATGACGTCTTGAAGACATTACCCGATGGGCGGGGAATGCGTTTATCACTGTCACACGCACAAACGTGAGCTATTCTTTTTAAGATAACATTTATGCTCGTGCGCTGAATTGACCATGAATTGATTGGTGTACTTGTACATCATCAAATGCATGTCAGTTGTTTTATAACAAATGATTGTACAGGACTGACAAAATAGTGTTCGATTAACAATTTTGTTTTGCTAGTTTGTTCAGTTGGACTCGTCTAAGAAAGTAATTATTCGAGTTGTGGGAGGTAGTATGGCGGCTTCTTCAGTCAAAAGTCTTTTTTTTGTGTGTGGTGGTTTTCTTTCTAATTTGGGAGGCACCGTAGACTTTATGGGTTAATATTCAGGTTTCAAATTGCCAAGGTCGGTTATAAAGCCAAAAAACCGGACTAGTTTGACGACGTGTGGAGGAAAGTGAGGGTTTGTTGTATGAACAGTATCAACTTTTCCGAGGTTAGACTTGTTTCTTTACCAGAAAGGGTATGAATAGCCTCAAGGTGGACCCGTTCCTGCGGGAAAACAGTATTAGTGTGTTTACATTACCCGACACATATTAGAAACCCCTGCGGTTCGTATTCTGGTTCGAGTGCGTTTCGTGTTTTTTCTTCTTCTTGTTCCTCTGTCTTTGAACCAACGCTTTTGGCCTTTGTCACTTGTAGGCAAAAGGTCGCGACCCATGGGGCACAAAGGCACTGGGCCTGTGCCCCCTCACAATGGACCTTTTCACCTTTGACTAGAGAAACGACCTCCTGGGTACCATACACCAAACACCTGCGGAATGTTGTTAACGTTGGATGGTTTCTCTCAAGAACTTGATTAGGTCGCGCTCTCAATTTGGGTATTACTCGAAATGTCGATTTTTTCGTCGGTGAAAACGATAATTTGCGGATTTGTACCACCCCTTCGAAATATACGTATATAGCGTTCACTCTTTATATTAACTTCGATCGTGAGTTTGTGAGAGAGTGAGAGCTGGGAACTGAACGTATCTACAATGGTTTGTGACTGAGAATATATACTTATATATGAGAATATATACTTATATATCCAATGTACTAAAAAAGCAAAAAACGAGAACCGCATAAGTCCTCCGCATAAGTCCAATGTAAAAATACAAAATTGCATATATAAATAAGTTACCATCAAAAATTGCAGAAATTGAAAATGGAAATACTCAAAATTCGCATAAATGAAATATCGAATTACTCAACGATGATATTTATATTCGCATATATCAAAATTCGCATAAATCGAAACGTGCAAAAATTGAAAAAAAATGAAATTACTCAAAACACGCATAAATTGAATATGAATGAGTCAAAGATTGCGTGAATTTTAATCACATAAATCGAAACATGCAAAATCAAAAATTGATTTGTTTTGCATTATGTATGTACATCCAGTATATCTGCATATATACGACAGTATATAAAGAGTATGTTTAACATTTTCAATGTACTTGTTTTTCTTGATAGACAATTTTTACCCCCCATTGAAAATAATTCCATTTTTTTCTCTTCTGTTGATACGTAGAGCTAACTACATTCGATCAACTATTGCTTTGAGAGATGCATCATGGGATAATAATTCAAATATTATTTTTTTAACGTGAGAAGAACCCATGAGAGTCGTCGTACGTTGTCCATTCTTTTCTTTTGGAAAAAGTGTGAAGTATTCAATTGATTTCAACGTGTCACGACCTCCCATGAGTTTTTCCATTTGCTCTCTACTTGTACTAATACTATTCCCCTCCGTCTATATTCTATTCTGAAAACTTTTAACCCCCTCGAAGAAGGATGGGAACAAAGAAAGTTGACCCTTGAACAGAGAGTTGAAAAGTCAATGAGAACAACAACTCAATTGAATAGTGTATATGTCGGAGTCATACTATATAATATAATACTACTGCCCAAAATTTTCACTCTACCCCCGCTTCAATCGTTATTAAAAATAAATATAATAAAAATTGGGCGATTAAAAATAGAAACGACGGAACTTCTATAATATGTTCGGATTTGGTTTCTACAGGGTGTGTGGTACAAATCACACTCCTCGTTTATAACTCCGCCTTTATATTTATTTTTATAATATTATATAATTGAAGGGCTTTGTGTAAAATGGCGTAAAGTAACGTTTTTGTCAAAAATGACCCAGAAGCATTTTGAATGTGTTAGGTGCAATTCTACCTTCCTGACGCATAATTTTGAGCAAAACAACAATATGTGCAAAGCTATTTGTTTGAAAAGTGCAAAGTAGCACATAGATAAATAAAGTGCAGTTCTTTAAACGCGTTTTCCTCGAAATTCCAAAAATGTTACTTAACACCCTTTTACACTTCAATTTTAAGACCAGTGAAGGGCTAAATTTAAAATAAATAAATAAATTCCCTTTACCTTCGCTGACAAGTAAAACGAAGGCAAGATTACTTCTATAGAAACAACCTTGACGAAGGTTGAGAACCGAAAACTTGAGTACCAAAAATTTCATGAAGTGAGAACCGCTTAAATCGAAAACCCAATGTGACAAATTGAATAAATCAAACAAATTTAATCAAAAATCACAGAAATCAAAAATGGAATTACTCAAAACTCGCATAACTTGAATGTTACATTACTCAAAGAATCTTTTTAATCGAAATTTGCATAAATTAAAATTGCAAAAAAAACGAAACTTGCCGAAATCGAAAATTGAATAACTCAAAACTGGCACAAATCGAATATCAAATTTCTCAAAGACTAAATTTTTCAAATATCTAAATTCGCATAAAGCGAAACTATATAAAGCGTATTCTTATAATGCATTCAAGAATACTTGTTTTGAATTTAGTCTTTTTATTAAAATTATGATCATCAGGATAAATAATAGTAAATTTGGTAATAATATTTCAGTTATACAATAACATTGATGGTTTTACGTAGTAGACTTTAGTAGCGAATTGTAATATTGAAGATAATAAAAAGTTGGAGGAGAATGTTATTTTGGAAGGAAACCACATTTACCTTGTTGTCGTGGTTTCTTAGGCGACGTCGGCGTTAATTGCAATTGCGAACCGAATAAGAGCAATTGCAATGAGGACTTTATTTTTTTAAATTGTTTTTCTTTTTTTTTAGTTTTTCACCCTTCATATAGCGACAATTTAGTAATAAGAGGAGGCAAGATTTTTTAAAAACGAAATGGAATTTTGTACCCACGTAAATATTTGGCTGTTAGGTGTTTATCGAGTGCCAGACCACGTACCACCAGAACTGAAAATTGCTCATTAGACTAATGACCGTGAAAGACAATACAATGCTTTTCTTTATTTTATTTTATTTTTTTGGGAGGGTAAAAAAAAAATTGAGATAACCTGGGAAATGATTGGGAAAGAATTGGGAACTGGTTTTTAATGACTAATTTGATCGAAGTTTTTATTTTTTTTTTAATAGTGTTTTTTTGTTGAATTTTTTTGGGAGGGTTGGACTTTGAAAAAATGAATTTAATCGATGAAGTTTTGAAGTTAATTTGTACAGAAGAAATGATGAATAGTTTTTGTTATGTTTCTGAAAATTTCACTAAAATTTCTAATTTTAAATTTTTTTTGTACTTTTCCATTAGCCAGCTAACGTCGTTTGTGGCGCTACATGCTTGTATTTAAGTTATGGGTTTGGAGACCAGTTAAGCAAGCAAACACATAGGCCTACTTAATGGATCATTACTTCTAAAATATCATTAATTTTGATACATTTTAATAATTTTTTTGTTTAACTAACCTAACCTAATCTTCAAACCCATAATTCAAGTAGCGCCACAAACGGAGTTGGCTGATTAATGTAAATATATCACACCAACTATTTTACTAACATAAAGGTTTTTAGGTTCGGTTTACCCTGTTCTTCAATAAGCCTACCTATGATGATTCATGTGTATTTAACATTTTTTGTACGGATCACTCTATATTATTATTACAGTACTATATCAAGTTATACCTTTATATACAAGGTGTGCTATTACAAAGAAATTTTGAATACACAGTAGGGATGAAATTTTTTTTTTGCCCCAGCCTGGGATTAAACCAGGGATCGTATACGCCCATACACTCTTACTGTATCGAATTGTACTGTACTGCGATTAGAGCTACTTGAATCTCAGGCTGACGCAAGGTTGTTTTTATTTATTCTTGTTATACAGGGTGATTCATCATCGTAACGCGTTCTATTATCATGAAAACAATGTGAGACAACAAATGTGTCAGAAAAACATTGTTTGCGCATGATGGGCCGTTTCAACGGTGCTACTTTCATTGGTGTTGAATTAATTTTCAAGGAAATCGCATTGTCACATTGAAAACCACGAGTCGTAGCTACCAAGTTATATTTAGAGAGTTGCAGCCAATTTAGTCATAATCCAGAGTATCGTTTCATTTAAACAATTCCAACTGAATGAAAGATTGAACAATCAAAAGTGATTTTAAGGCAGGGTGACGCTAAAAGAGTTTAGCTGCAGATCACCGATACTATGCAGTGGAGTGATTTTAGTTGTTGCATGGTTAATTAAAATACCAATTTGAAGTTGCCTACTGTACAATCGCTCTGCCGGTGAACCGCAGAGAAACTGTTGTAGCATCAGTGTGCCTTATTTGTTTGTTTAATGTTTCTTTCAATTGAATTGTTGTATACTAGTAGTTCTGTGAACAGCAGACCTCACTCTGATAAAAAATTGTAAAAAATAAATTCAATATGCAAAAAATTTCGATTTATGCGGTTTTCGCTTTTTGGTACATTAAACTATACAGT
>JAQIWH010005467.1:0-14588 GCA_034695005.1 Cryptops parisi | reverse complement strand
CATACATACATACATACATACATATACATACATACATACACACACACACAGTACTCGTACGGTATTAATAGCTTGGTAATATACTGTATTTTATTTATCACTTTAGATTCCACCACCTTTCAAGTACACATTGACTCCAGAAGATGAAGCACTTGCTCAGGTAATTTTTTCCACGATTGATTGTGTTTATTTTGCCGTTGAATGCACGCGTCAACCATCAAAACACCGTGTTTTAAAAGATTAATGAATTATAAAGTAAGATCAGTTAAAGGTTAAAAATAATTAGTAGCCTGGTGTGTGTTTTTTTATTTAGAATAGTAATTTATTTTGACACTCCGGAATTGCACAAGCTGGTGATCAGATCATTAATCAAGTGCACAAACCTAGTGTCATTTAAACTGCGATTTAGCATGTAAGTTGAGATTGTTCTTTGATGAGCATGGATGTCATGAAACATGCAGTTTGGTGATGATGATTAATATTTCCATGCGAGTTATTTAGTAAGCACTTTTATAAAAGAGAGAGGTTTTTTTGCTTTATTGTTGTTATTATTGATGTGCTGAAATGGATTAGAATTTTCCTAAAGCTACGGAAGTTACTAATTCATTTGTTATCAGATAGAAAGTGATGTGGAAAAGATAAAAAACAAATTTTTTATTTAACAACTTTTTACTGGTTATAAATTGAATTAAATGGTTGTCGAATAATATTTCTGATTAAACATTTAGCTTAATATAAGCCTTTTTATTTATAGGTCAATGGCAAAAAAGTCAAAATTTTGAATCGAATAACGTTGGTTTGCGAAGATCCTAGTCAGCTTTACAAGGTGGTAAGTATTTACAGGTGCAGTTTATAACATTTTGTGAGCTGACTTGGCATTCTATTTTTCTTTTTCAATTTTATTTATTTATTGTCATATTAAGACCGCACCAGCTGTTCGACAGTACGACCTAATAGCTGTGCAACCAAAAACTGAAAACTTGATTCAGGTAACAAAATCATTGTTTGATTGATATCATTTTATGCACAAACTATTTCAAATTATGCATTTGTTAACTCGTTTTTCAAATTATTTTAATAGGCTTTGAGCAACACATTCGACGTTGATATCGTATCATTCAATGTTCAGGAAAATCTTCTGATGTTTCTTCGTAGACCGCAAATCAAATTAGTAAGTTTACAGTTCAATGGAACGGAATGATCAAAAATACATAACATAATTGTTGTTTGATGCATCAGTGCACATTAATAAGAATTAATTTCATAATGTTCACATAGCATTATTTGAATATGAATACCAACGTTTGATCGAATTATGAAGTTAGTTTTCATAACTATTGTTGTTGTTTTTCCAGATGATTACTCATGGAATATCATTTGAAATCAACTATGCTCCAGCCATCAAAGACCAGTCCGTTCGCCGATCCACTATAGCATTTGCTCAATCTTTAGTTGAAAAGTGTCGAGGAAAAGTATGTGTGTTTGATTTCATAAGTCGTTTATTCCTCTTGCTGATCTGATGTCTGGATATGATACAGGGTGTCTGCAAATTATCACTACAACTTTAATACTAAACATATGAAAGATGTAATGATAATTTATGGATACCCTGTGTAATTTTTAATCTAGTACATATTATGAAAGCAAAGCTTAAATATTTACTGCAATGTGTAGGGATCATTAATTTAATTAATGATTTTATTTTACTTTTTTTATGCAATGAAGAATGTAATTCTGTCTAGTGGTGCTGAAAAAGTAAGTAGTACAGGACTATGTAATGTGAACTGAATTTTTGGTAACAAGATTTTACATAACATATATTTTCAAATATTAATGTTTCATTAATATTTGGTTTTTAGGCATTGGATCTACGAGGACCATATGATGTTGCAAATATGTATCCTTTTAATACTACAGTTTGTTTTGTTTTTAAAAAGTGTTTTTTTACAATTATATTAAGCAATGCTAATAAGAGTTTAATATACAATATTTTTAAGCTTTGGTCTAATCAGAGTTTAATTCAGATGTGGCTGAATTTCAACATTAATTATGATTGTCAACAGCTAATTGGATGTGAATTACTGTTGAGATTTAACATCTGAAATAATTACTAAACACTCTTGAACATTCACTACACTTGGAAATATGGCCCCAAAAAACTAATGAATCTGTTTTGAATCTGTTTTATATGTTTTATTATAATTTACATTATAGGTGTATTTTTTGAATACTAGTTTCAAACATCCTAATTCTGTTCTAGTTTGACTGGGAAAACCTATTGGGAGTTACGTCTCTCTAATGAGAAAAAAAAACATATGTTCTACAAATAGAACATTCGCTTACTGCTAAAATTCTATGGAATTATTAGAACATAATTCAACACAATTGTAAAACAGAATTAAGATTTTCTTTAGGGAGAAGGGATATTTTTACTAGTTGCAACATATACATTTGGAGCATTTGGGACTCTTACACAAAAGTTGTGTAAAATTTTGATTCTTGATAGCTTTGATTCTATTTAGATAAATTACTTGGAACAGTGGTTTTCATCTCTTTTACATTTGTGAACTGCAAAAAAGAAAGACAACAATTTTGATGGCAGAAACAAATCTTTAAGGCACCCTGTCACCTACAATCTTGGTGTGGCAAGTTGAGCAATTGTGCACAACTGTAATTTCAGCTTCTTACCCAACTAGTTTCCATTGGTTGAGCAAGAAGCTGACATCACAGTGGTTCATAAATTGCTCGATTTGCCACACTAAAAATTGTGTGCTACAAGGGTTGTAAGAACAATTATTTTATTTTACGGTTTAATCTAACAATATACCACACTTCTCATTGCATAGGTCAGTGGGACATATTCTGCTGATTATCTGTCATAACATTTTTAGAAAAAATTGGTAAAAAATTAATTCAATAATTTTTTGCGCACCGGCAAAACAAATTGCAGACTGTTATTGGGAACCACTGACCTAGAGCTATGATTTTTTTCAAAGAAGTGGAATTTTGTTACTGGTACTGAGTCTATACGTACTACACTAATAGTTATTCTTTAGAATAACTAATCCTAACTTACAGGGGTGATAGAAGGCAAATGTTTTAATAATAAACTATAACCCAGAAATACTTCTATAACGAGATATAATGAAATTACGAAATTTTATTGTTAATTGAAGAGCTTATTTCCAAAGAGTTTAAATCCAAAAACACAATTTTTCAGGAAACAGGTTTTTTTATTCATTTGCTTTGCATATAAATGTTGTTTTGGAGCGTGCTTTTCAGTAGGCAATAATAAGTTTTGAGTCTTGAAAATATCATATTTGGAATCAGTAATGCACTGATAGCTGTCAGAGCCTCTCATCTCAAAAATGATTAAAATGGAGATAAGACGTTTTAGAAATAAGCTCTTCAATTATCTGTTGTATTATTATTATAACGTATTGGACATGTAATACATTGTTCTGATAGTGATAACCATTATACCCGCTCACTGCAAAGAAACCAACATGCCACATTCCACGTTGAATGTATATGTCATTTTTATTTTTGTAAATTTTGTTTTATCTCATTATGGAAATATTTCTGGTCTATAGTTTATTATTAAAAAATGTCTAATTACTTGCCCTCTATCACTTCTAGAAGTTAGGAATAGTTATTCTGAATCACCTTGTATATTGGAATGGAGTTTTTTCATTGCTCGATGATTGTAGAATTTGGTATTTGTATCTAAGTACTAGTTTGAAGTATGTAATGTTTATTAACAATGTACTCTAGCATCTACTTATTGACATTTTTGTGAAGTTTTATTTTCACATGTTTGTTTCAGGGATGGTGAGGTTGTGAAAGAGTTTATCAAAAACTGCAGTTTTTTTTTAATTACTTGTTACTATTCACATCAGTTATTTCCTTAATGAAATTAACAGAGGGTTGTTGTTTGGATTGAAACCCAATCAGAGTAAAGATGCTGTATCAACTAACATCAGAAGTCTTAATCTTCATGCAGGTTAGTGTATGGGCTTAGTTTTATTAATGAGTTGTGTTGTATAAGTAACTAGAGGATTGCCCTGGCGTAACATACGCCAGCTAACGATCTTGTGAATTTCATTGTTTACCCTGGTTGCTATAGTGAACTTGCGTGGATTTAGAAGGTGGGGTCTACCTTAGAGAATTATATATATAAGGATATTTTGTGGGTTGTTTTTTTAGGTAACTTTACTTAACACATATCTTCCACAGCAACACATTTTCAAAAACAGTTTTTCCATTGGGAAATATTATGCATATAACCTTAGGGGGAGGTGATCAGGGGTGGCTGTCTAGGGCCCAGCGAGTATAAAAAGACCCCCTCTTGTTCCTGGCATGTGTGTGGGCATTGCAGGCAAATATGAATAATTATAAATAATTCACATATTTTTTGGAAAATATTTAAAGTGGTCATTCCAACAATCGAAATGTAGTTTGCAAATCATTAAAACAGTGACTACAATAATTTTTATTTTTAAAGAAAAATGAATTTTTCCATTGAAACTGACAAAACATTGTCATCCCAAAAACTGGAATGCAGTTACTAGCTTTTATTTTTAGAATTGGTTAGCAGAAATTAGAGTGTGTGAATTCTGGACTGGTGTGGTGTTTTGCCTTTCATATAAACATTTTTTTTTGAGGCCCCACATAACCACATTGGATGAACTGCCCTGGGTCTCGGATCCTCCTAGGGACATCTCTGCATATGACATTATAACATATACACATATAGAATATAACATTATTTATGCATCATTTATTTTTCATTATTTATGCATTTATGCATAGAGTATAACATTGTCATGACCAACATATAAACTTAGTAGTTGTAACAAATGCACATGTGAATTTATTGTGATCACTTTGGACTAGTGCTTCTTGATAACAATAGCCAGCTGATATATGACATTAAGCAATGTCTTTGGACCAACTGCTAATGATAATGACAAATAATAATAATAGATTTTAGAGATTTCCAGTTCAGTAACATAAATTCACTTTAGTTGATGTTTTTTTCTTCATTTTAATTCAATAAATTATAATATAAAGAGAATCTTCCTGCAATAAAGGTTAGAAGTAAAAACATTGCGTTTTAAATGATGCATTATATCTGTTGCACTCAAAATGCTTGATGCCTGTCAAAGCATTGCTGCCATCATAGGGAAAATATGATAACGTTAACATTTTTGTTGCAATTGTATGACAATTTTTTTAAGGTTGCCTGCCTTAACACTGCAAGGGTTATAGGTTTTATGGCATAAACTTGATTTTTTTTAGGTCTTCCATAAGTAAGAACTGAGAGGGTTTAAGTCTGTAAGGTCATATGATTGATTAAATTTTATTAAATGGTAAAGTGTACACTTTTATGGAACAGTGCTGTGTGATTCATTTGAATACACTGCTGTAGATCACAAATCCTAAAGCAGAAAATTAAATTTCAATAGTGTATACAGACTCTTTTCTTTCTCATAGTTTAGAAGATTTTTACCTAATGCAGCTTTTTTGAGAACTTCCTCTTCTGTGTTAAAGATGTTTTAGTTCATGTTTTTGATAGTGAACATTTTCTTACAGTATGGTATGCATGTTAAGTTAAATGTAAGCTCAACGAATCATAAACCTTGGAACATTTCACTGATATGTTGTTTATGAAACGTTGATTATTTTAATCACATTGGAATTATCCTAAGAATGGTATGATCAGTACATTGATTACATTAATCTATCAGCACAACAAGGTATTACATGAGAGAAGCCTATATTAATTAATTGATGAGCTGCACTCTTAACTTTTGAGTATTAGAATGCCATATTGTACCTTATTATGTCATACTATCAATACAAATAGGCTAGATCGATAGATTAAAGTTGGAACTTTGTTTGGAAGACTATCAATATATTTTTATTTTAGTTGTGCAAAAAAAAAGTATAAAACATCATATATTGTATGTAATACAGTAAGTTATACTTGTACCTATAATGGAACTTAAAATTGAAAAGCTTACGAGTGAAACATGTAGCTTAAAATTCAGAATAGCCCCAATGTTTTAATGGATTGTGTTTACAAATTTGGTTTTGTGGGACTTATTAATTGACTATCAGCTGCATACTCGTATGTTATGATAGGCCAAACAACTGTTTGTAGGTTAGGTACCACATGCATACTGACTGCTGTTTATAATGATTGGAGAATTTTCATAGATCAGATAATCATAAATTAGAAACTCCACACATTGTATTAAAATAACCAAATTTTGGCAAAGATATGATAGGTGATAGGCATTTACCATTGCAATTTACTGCACTTTACTATGTTAAGTTCATTAGAATATATCACTACAATTTCACTGTAATAATAATGTAATAACAGATTCATAAACTGTTTCATAACAGATTCAAATTCATCCTTTACACCACCACAAAGATCAGTATGACAACCTTATCTATAAACGCTCTGAACTAAAAATTGTTACAAATTTTATTTTAATGACCAAAGTCCACACTTGGTGAAACTTAGATTCCCGTACAACACGTACCTGAGCTGGAATGAGTTGTCGGAATTGCGGTTACCGAAATATGCATCGTCTGTTAGCAATACCGATAATCGTTGTTTTAAATATTTTGACAAGTCTTTGTATCAATATCTTTTATTTCTATAGGCTTAAAGCTGTAGTTATCACAAATGGTCATTTGACTGCAATAAAACAAATAGATAATAACACTACGATAACCATATGGCATTAACAGCTTTTTTAAGTTGTTGATACCAAGGCTAGAGCATTCAAATAATAATTAACATTTGATATACTGATTCTGCACGTGGATGTGTTGGATTTGGATATTAATTATTATTTTTTCTTTGCTAAGTTGGGATGGTGATATCCAACTTGATGAGAGAATTCAACACTTTATGTTAATACTAAAAATGCTTTAAAATTTTATTGTGATGCATGTTGTAAGCTTTATGTGTGTAATGTAGTGTTCAGTACATGTTGTGATGAAGCACAATTTATGGACAAGAGGGCTGTTCAAATAACGATCTTTGGACTTTCACACATGGAGTTTCAAAGACTCATCCATTCATGATGGACACTCTTTTCTATACCTTAACGTATGATCGCCACCATTGTTTAGCATCAGGTCAGGTTACTGTTATGAACCAAAACGTTTCTTTACATGTTTGGTGGTGCAAACGACAATGAAAGAGAATAGCAACTTTTTTGGTTATTCCGAAGTGTGAACATTATTTCAAACGGTAGCTTGACTGATGGACAGAATTTTGACTGATGGACATTACAAGCAGATGCAAAGTATATTATTTTTTAAAGCCTATATATTGACAGTTGGAAATTAATACCATTTATTTTTAATTTTGCGGTCTCATGACCATTTCTACAACTAAGTGAATCAAAGAAATAAAAGGTATTTATGCAAACTCTTATCAAAACTTCTTAAAACAATATATGAGTTCTTGAAACAAATATATAAGTGCGATATGTTTGTATTACTTTTTTGTGTGCATTAATTGCATTAATCCACGAATTCTTAGGTAGATTTAAGACTTCAAACATTAGACTAAAATCCGAAATAACATACAATGAAGTTGTGTATACAGTATCAGTATATAGCTATTGCAATACTGGTAACTGGATTACATATAAAGGCTGCAAATAATTATTTGAGGTCATGGCTAAAAATGTGTAGATGTAGTATATATGGGTATTTGCATATGCTAAACCTATAATGGAGTGTGATCATTTATTGATGACGTTGTGAAAGCAGAATTATATCACTGTAATTAGAAGTCATATCAATAGGCTACAAAATTTTGTTCATATGATCGTGGAAAAGTTACACAACCGCAGCAATGACCACTGCACTGGGTTCAATACTGCGGAAGTATTCTAATGCTTTCAAGATTAGATTAGATTGCAACAGGGTAAACTTTGCTCATAAACAATATTTTTTATAATATGCATATTGTGTTATCGCACAAGCTGCTTGCATAAAAGTAAACCTATTTAAACTATTACAGTATTTATCCATAAATGATGGGTTTCTAAGGGTAAAAAGCTTTGACATTTGCTAAAAAAGTAAAGTGAAATTATATTTGCGACCTGTCGGCTTCTCACATTCACGGATTTCTTCTGCCTGCACAATCTCCATCCTAATTAAGTTATGCTTTATTAACTGTTGGTTAAATAACCACTTAATTAAAATGACTTTTCAGAAGATGCAGTGGCCCGAAATCATAAAATGAACCATAATTGAAGTATCATGATCAACTTATATACAAAAGTATTTTTTAACAGGAACTCCCCTGTATCATGAAGTTATTAAGGTTTCAAACAATATGTTAGCTTAAATCTTTCATTTGTACTTTTGAACAAAATACATACATAACTAAGATTGCAAGATATCATATCAATATCATAAAATGCAGTCTCCAAATGTATCATGCACGTTATTTTGTTTATCTCGTTGTTCTGCCAGAGATTAACTTTAATTTTGCAACCAAATCAGATGACTAGAAGGGGAAGAAAAAATATGAAACATTTTTAGATGTTGCATTTCAAAACAACAACCACATAGTATAGTATAATGTCGCAAGCTGTTGGGCTGAGTTATTTTATGTCAGTGATTTCAAAACAAATGCAGTATACAGAATCCATAAAAAAATATATTTAAAAACACAAAAAAACAACTTAATTTTGAAACTACAAGATTTTCATGGTTTTGTACATGACTACTAAACAGTGTAACTACTAGTACTTTTAGTACTTATATTTATACATCATTTAAGAACATTGATCATGAAACTATAAGATTGTTATTTTGTAGAATTTATTAAATCATTATTAATGAAACTACATGAGTTATGATATTACACAGGTCCATATTTTTGTGTAGATAAGATTCAAAAGAACCAATCTTATTTATCGGTTTTTAATATATCTGGATTAAGTGTCATTTACATTCCTAAAACAAACTGTCAATTTATGCGAGTTTGTTGTTTTTTTTCGGCTACGAATTCTTGATATCATATTCTCAGTTCAATTTCCGCGAACATAAACCACTATTTCGATAATCCATTCTGGAATTCAAATTATCTTTAAATGTTAAAAAACTTTTTGGAAGACGATATTATCCATTTATTATACCCAGAAAAAAAATTGTTTCGAAACCTTGATAAAATTTAAGATCAAAATTTAAGGGACTGGTGTAAAGATTGTTAAGTAACGTTTTTTACTATTTCGAGGAAATCGCGTTGTAAGATTTAAACTCGCATTGATGTCTATGGGTTACTTCATTTCTTGCACTAATATCTTTGCGCATATTGTTGTTTTGCTTAAAATTATGTGTTAAGAAGTTAGAATAACAACTAGCGCATTCGAAAATATTTTTAACTATTTTGTTGTTTGTTTTTTACAAAAATGTTATTTTACACTCTTTTACAGCAGGCCTTTCTATTATTTTATCGCAGGGTTATTTTCACTTAGCCACGTGGCTAAAAATTCATATTCATACAAAGAACCCAGTTTTAGCATCGTGTTAAAAAAAACCCTTAACGTGTGATTTTCTTTGTTTAGGAACAAGTAGTAGTAGTAGTAGTAGTAAGTTTAGCGCCTAGTAATGACTAAGTATAAGCACTACCGTTATTATGCAATTTATCACAAAAGTGGTAAAAATAGTTAATTACCTAATTAACTTCATTCGCTCGTTTAAAAAATGGGTGATTTTTTTGTTTAGTTTCCTTGTTTTCACCAGCAGCTTAAATGTGAAGCCAAAAAGTTCTTTTACTTTTGCCAAAATGTGAGAGACTTGGTGTTTTCTTTTTCACTTGGCAGGGTGCCTGGTAACGAGGAAAGGTTAGAGGAAATAGTATTTCAACATGGAAGTTGAACAACCTGGAACAATTCCAGACTAGTGGTGAAAAGTACAGTATATACAAAGGCCTTCAAATTGTTAGTTTGGGTTTTTATATATTGAAAAATGTCTTGCAAGAAAAATTTGGGTATGGTATCATGTGCTTGGGTTTTTGTTTTAAGGTTTTAAACTCAGAAGATGCATAAGTTTGATCTAGAAATTTATTGAATGAAATTGGCATTCATACTACTGTAGTAGTTTACGCTGTTGGTTGGCTTTTCTTATGAATGAACTGTATAAAGCAGCGTTTCCAAATTTTTTTTTTTCACATGGAACCGTTTTATTATATATGTTGTACATTACAAAACCCCTTTACTATTTTTAACGTAACTAGATGAAAATAATTCATGGCTCCATGTTTTCAATATTTTTGTTTGGACACATGAAACTGTAGGACTAAATCTTTGACAAATGCAAATTTTTGTGTGGCAATTCTGTGACGTCAGCTTCACAGCACATGAAAATTCTCATTGGTTCATTCAAGGAAAATTTTCATTTCATTAGTCAAATAGCTGACGTGACAGTTGTATACAAATCGCTCGAATTTCCACACAAAAAATTCCGTTCAGAGGATTTAATGGAATTTAATGCGATTAAAAAAAATTACGTAATTTTAGAGCAAAACAGCATTTTATGTTGTTTTGTGAGCAGTCATCCACGTGCCTCACTTTAAGGTTTTTTTTCCTCGTTTTTTTTTATACCTTGTTTTTTCTTTGAAAAAGCCTCTGATAGGGAGTTGAAATGTTGGAGTATTTGTAAGTTAAGCTGCTCCAGTCGCAAATGAGTTTGTTTTATTTCATATTTTTTTATGTGAATAAAGTTTATCAAACTAGTAGTATCACACTATGGTATATCAGGGTAGGGGACTGTGCTGTTAACATTTGTGATTTATTATATAGTTATTATCGCTGATACAAAATTCGAACAAAAATAAAATTTGAGGCGCAAAAACAAAATTCTTCCACTGAAACGATTTTTTTCATTATCTTGTGACTGAATAGCGTATATATTTTTCTAATAATGAGTTTGTTGTCGAAAAGATTGGTGAGAAAGTAATGATAATTTAAACAAATACTTTTTGTATATCATTTTTGCAATAGTTTTTGAAAGTTTCCATTGAAGTGAATGATTTGACCGAAATTAGTGCAAAATGTGGTTCTTTAGTAGTGAATTTAATTAAATTGAATTTCAATACTTTAAAAATAAAGAACCACTGTACAAAACACTTCGAACTCAAACATATTGCATAAGGGTTATAAACAATCTATTCAAATAGAGCACAATAAATATCGGCTGATAAAAGTTCTTCACGCTTTGCTAAGTTTATCGGTTATTCATTATCGGTGTATGACTGTTATGAATTATGTCAAGCATGTAGCATACACGTTGACAATAAATCAATAACGTCCATGAATAAGATTAAATTCAGTTTAGTCAACGAGTGATGATTTGCTTGTCAATAATTTGTGACACTTTGATGAAACAAAGTATACTGTTATAATGGGGTTTTAAAACTTAATTAAAATCATGTGGAAGAATCATGTTTGTTGAGAATTTGTCCTTACACATTCATTCACTATTCTACATTGACAGTGCTGTATAAGAATACATCACAACATTTATAATTAGGTATTGCGGAGTACATATGCTGGTATAGATGTTAAAGTTGTTAAAAGTCACTGAGAAAATCAGTAAGGGTTATGGACGTGTATTTAAGACTGGTTTATGATCGATGCATGAATTGTTTTAACGTTGTATTATTTATAAAGGGACAAGAAGATTAATCAAAGTGCATACTTTATAATTTTTTTTTCCATTATTTGATATTTTTTATGCTTTTATATATATATTTCAGAAGCAAGAAAGCTGGGAAAAGGTCTTGTATCCGTGGTCGTTAAAAGTGATTTGCCTTCTGAAGAAAAATGGAAGTTATCATCCACGTGTCAGGTTGAATCACCGAAAGATGTGTCTGTGAAAAAACGTAAACATTCAGAAATAGAATGAAAATTGTCAGTTGGCATTAACAGAAGTAATACGGTAATAATAATATTTTATAGCCAGAAAATATTTACTGTGTTATTTTTTTATATTACCGCAATGTTATATTTTTTCTAGACATTCCCATCATGTGATTTCTTTTTTACTGAATTAATAAATGAAGTTTGTCAAGTATTTATTTTTGCTGATTTACAAAAAAACTACTTCAATTACTGTATTTGATGAATCAGTACTTCATAAATACAGTATTTTTAATGTTGAAATTATGAATTAAGTAAAACATTTAGCTGATCAGGTTTTCATAACCAAGCAAGAAATTGATGATGATTTGACTAATTGTTACAAGATTCAATTGATGGATACTTTTCTGTTAACCTAGAAACTGCTTGTGGTGCTAGGGTGTAGATTCCAATTTAATGTTAGATAAATAAAAAATGTATTACTTTTATGATTTATGGAGGGTTGTCACCTGTCCTTCATTTAAAGAACAACATACTATTTAAAGTTTTAACATTTGGGCATTCTAACATTATAAAATAATAAATAGCCTACCATTATTAAGATTTTTTACCCAGCTTAATTTTATATTCATAAGCAAGATTAGTTATAAACGACAATAACCCTATGTGCAACCGCTAGCGCCACAAGCGGTTTCTCAGTTTTAACAGAAACGTCGTTCATAGCTTGTCCACAGAACCCAGGCCAAAGTCGACATGAACCTAATGAAGTTCATCAGGCTTTCAGCTTTGTCATATAAATATTGAAAAAACAAAATCATTAATTTGAAGTCGATTATTCTGGCTATGGTATTTCATTGCATGTTTATAACCTTTACAGATAAGAGGAAATCAAGCTTTCTGCAAGGTCACACTTTTGTCAAGGCTCTTTGGTTACTTGAAAACTATGCAGTCATGTGATCAAGATTCAAGTAGCTTGACTCTGTTGTTGGGATGCCAGTTTTACAAGTAAACAAGGTCAGAATAAAAATGTGCACTGTGAAGTCTTCTACTTCCAATGGACTTTATATTCTACAACCATGTTGAGTTAACAGTTTACAGAATTTCTTTCATGTTTTCGAATGGTTGAAGTATGACCATTTTTTCATGTGTTATTCTTATTTTTCTAGTATATGATTAAAAAAAAAAAAACAACTTATGTTTATTAAACAGTATTGTATTACATAAACATACTCATGTAGTGAAATTTTTTATCCTTGTTTTAATAATCAGCAATAGAAAACTTCTTTAGAAGTTGTCTACCTTGATGACTGGTTAGATGGACTGGTTGGCTTAGATGACTGGTCTACATTATACATTCTCTAAACATACTGAATGGCTTATTTATAGTTATTATTTTAATCAATTGATTTAAATTCGGAAATTTAAGTAAGCTAGCTATTTATAAAATATAATAACTATTAAAATTTCATATTAAAAGTCTGGGTATTTAATTGTTGTCTTCAACTGTGTAGGTGATTTGCCAATTTTAATGTATAGATTTATTATTAGATTATCACTAATGCAAAAGGATGTGGAATTTCCTGAACTGACTAATGTATTTCACTTAACAAAGATCTCAATCTTTGATAGCAATTCATAACGTAGTGTATAAAATTAGATTAATAGATCAAATCAGATGTTGCTGATATTTATATCCCTCAGATTGTGTACATTCATAACCTAAATTCAAGTCAACGGTATAAAAAATATGTACACATATAGTGTTTACCAGTTAAATGCTACTAACTATAACAGAATGAAAACCCCAATGAGTGAAATTCGTTATGTTTAATTTTTATGCAACATGTGAAAACTTTGCAGGCCTACATATAAAAGGTGTCATCATTTCATAAGAAACTAGGCATTCTACCGGAATTTTATACATTGCCAGTGCCATAGTATCTACGGTACATGATACTGTAGATAATGCAGGGTAATACAAACCCTGAAAAACCTTTAGTTACTGGCAATGTCATCTATAATGAATAGCATTTATATAGAATTTTTACCATATGTATAGCATCTATAAAGCAATGTATAGCACCGTGTTGCAACTATATAGCAATGTATAGCATTTATTGCTATACAATATGTACCGGTATAGCATGTTAGCAATGCATATTATAGGCATTGTGTAAGTATGCCTAGTCTTTTTTATTTTGGCAAACTATGAAAGAACATCTTGTGTATAGAGAACTGTTTAAGTTAGTTAAAAATTCTCTAAATAAAAACAAATTAAGCCTACATTTAAAGCTAACCTAAACTCTTTCATAACGTAACTATTCCAATGCTAATTTCATCCTTTGCCAAAAGAAGCTTGGCATTCTGTACAATGCTTAGGTATTGCATGTAATGCTTAGATTAGATTAAATTTATTTTCGGTGATAACAATAATTATGGGTGTGTTTTTATATCTTTATCAACGATTGGGTATCATTTAATTCAAATGACATTTTATCTTATCTACACCAAACTAAAACAATTTAATAAAATTTGAAAAATAACAGAATTTCCAAATTAGTTTTGGATGTATAACACATCTTTCGTGAAGAATAGAAAATATTTTTTTAACCCATTAACGGCCATTGTCCCTTTTATGGGACGCTCAGTAAAAGTTGGATAAAATCTGTTTGGCATGATTAA